>CM019149.1:305046437-305074907 GCA_009733165.1 Naja naja
TACAAAGAACCAATGAGGTGGCCTTTGACTCTAGGTTTAGAATACACATACACGTAGATACAACTGCCTGTGTCACTTTTAAAGATAACTAGATTTATGGGAAGAGGAGGAGGGGGAGGAGGAGGAGGAAGAAGAAGAAGAAGAAGAAGAAGAAGAAGAAGAAGAAGAAGAAGAAGAAGAAGAAGAAGAAGAAGAAGAAGAAGAAGAAGAAGAAGAAGAAGAAAGGGAAAGTGATAGAGGTCACAATTCTTAGTCTTTGCACTTTCACCCTCTATTTATTTATTTTATTTATTTTATTTTATTGGACTTATATGCCACCTCATCTCCGAAGACTCGGGGCAGCTCACAATTAAAACATACAATACAGTAATTATTTAAAAAAGAATTAAACAATTTGAGCCCAATAAAACCAAATTAAAATACTTAAAATTATCCCATGGCCCAGGTGAGGTAATCACAGCCCGATTTGGTCGAACAACCAGGTCTTTAAGTCGCGGCGGAAGGTGAGGAGGTCAGGGGCCAGACGGAGGTCTATCACTGCAACTTGGGGGATACTCCAGTATCTCACAACGTAGTCGTAAACTTGACTTAGCTCATTCCTGCAAAGTGGATACTATTCCAACATTTTTTCGATGAACTTCAAACATTCCTACTCTCTGTGCCAAAACAATCGAGACCTATCGCCACCCTAAAAAAAAATAAAACGGAATAAAACAAAGCCGAGCCACACACACCCCTATGCACCCCCCGCAAAAAAAAATCCTCAGACCCAATTTACACCATCATACCTTAAGCAGGTAATAAGGGCGCCTTCCTTGCACCCGGGTTTGCATGGCAATATATTTAAGTGGGGAGGAAGGTTAAAGCATCCCCGAAGGTCCTGCTCATTCAATTGCAAATTAAAAATCAGATTATGGAAGTGACAATCACTCTGCCTTTTTTTTAAACCCCCCCCCTCCCCGTGCGACTCATTCTGGTGGTGGTTTTAATTTGGTTCTCAGAGGGCAAATTTCCCTGGTGTTCAAAGACCAGGTTGTCATTGCATCTGCATTTTGCTTTATAGGTTGCTCAATGACAAATTTTTCTCTTCTTGATGGCGCCGGCAAGGGAGGATCAATCTAATTTTATGTACAACTGTAAAGATGAATGATAAATAGAAAGGAACTCGGCAAGTACAAGCTGAATAAATTATAAAGGGCAATCCCTGACAGGGGTAGAGGGGTTCCCAGAGGACAATGAGATGAGAGCAGACACAAAAAGCAGAATTGATGATCAGGTTTGGGGAGTGTGTGTGTGTGTGTGGGCGTGTGTGCACGCATACTGAGACTTGGCTTGCTGCCTGCATTCTCCTACGATTCCCCGACATTTGCAATCCAAAGATTATATTTGAAAAAGGAACTGGAAGAGTGGTGGGATTCAAAATTTTTTTTACTACCAGTTCTGTAGTGTGGGTGTGGTGAGGTTTGGTGGGTGTGGCTTGGTGGGCATGGCAGGTGAAGAAAACTGTAACCCACCCCATTCCTGGAAGAAGGTTACTGCAAAATATTCATTCCCTCTCCACCACACTAACCTGCTTTCCAGCTCCGTTCTCCTGTGCAGGGCAACAAAATAAGACCCAGCTGGGACTCAGGTGGCAGAAAATAGATGGGGGCAGGGCCAGTCAGAGGTGCTATTTGCCAATTCTCCAAACTACACAAAATTTCCATTACTGTTTCTCCAGAATTGGTCAGAACCTGCTGAATGCCATCTCTGAACTGGACCTTCTGGAAGTGGCTGAAATTTCCATGTTTCTGAGCAAATGTTGGATGGCTAGGATGAACTGGATTTATGAGCTTGGAGGAATTCTCGAAGGAGCTGGCCAAGAAACAGGATGGGTCAGGCACAAACAACTAGGCCTAAACTAGCTACTTCATTATTCTAAGCCTATTTTACAGGCATCTTCCCAGACTGGCAATTTGCAGACGGGATAGACTTAAATGAGGATGAACAGCATTCAAGGGAGCTCACACTTCACACTTCTGTGCCTGCATAAGGATTCCAGACTAATTCCCCACTTGACTCCTCCCCTGGCTCAGCCAGTTTCTCTCTGACAGGATGGGAGGGAACACACACCTCTCTTGTTTGAACCAGAAGCTCTTTCATTCTGGAGTCCTTCATGATTTCTTCTGCTGTAGGAAAGGATTAACGTGAGCACCAATCCAGGACTCAGGTCTCGGAGTAGCTGTTCTGAAAACGTACTGCCAAATTGGGTTGTATAGCATAATTTGAGCTTTGTCATTTATATTTTGAGTGAGAATTTTGGATTGATTTCTTCTAGAATCTTGTTAGCCTCTTGAGGTAGTCTGGGGACCACTGGTGGTCCATGAGAAAAGTTTGGTGGTCCACAGAGAAATTTCCCCCCCCCAAAGCAACCCCCAAAGCAATTAATCCAGGCTGCATGGGAACAGAAAGCTGCACCTCCCACATGGTCCATGGGAACACAAGGCTTGCATCACTTGCATTGCGAACAACACAAGGTAGTGGCGGAGGAGGAGGCAGGGAGGGGAACTTGCTCCACTCGCCCCACGTGCCTCACCTGGCCACCGGGCTGCTTCTTTCCATCTCTTTCTTATTCTGCTTTTATCTGCACGCAAGGAAAGCAGCAAAAGTCTTCCTTTCTCTCCCCCAAACTCTGCCAGAAATGAGTCTTTGAGGCCCTGCAAGGCCTCCTGCTCCAGAGGCTCGCCCGGCTACAACAAGTCTCACAAAGACTCATTTCTGGTGGAGTTTGGGGGAGAGATAGAAAGACTTCTGCGGCTTCTGCTGCTTTCTTTGCATGAAGCCAAAAGTTTCTCTCTCTCTCCCCCAGAGAACGGAGCTGGAGATAATATCCTGCAATCCCAAATAAAAAATGATCCTTCCATCCTTCTTCATTAAAGTCCAACTTTCGATTCCATGGAGAGTCATAAAGAACACCGAGGGTCTGCCCAGCTCTGATCTTTGTAGGTAGCGATTCATCCCGGCATCTGCATTTCAATGATCTCAGTCACTTAGGCATTGTCCTCCTTTAATGGACAATGAAGTCCTTGCTCAGTGTTTTCAGAATCTGGCCCTATGAAGGCAGGTCTGCTTCAGCTTTCATTAAAAGACATGACTTAAATATTTATCAGCAGAAGGTTTGATTAAAATATGATGTTCCAAGTAGGTTTCAGTATGTATCTGATTTGGCAGTTTAATAACAGATGCCCCTGATAGTGTTCTGTACTTTAAAAAAAATCTTCCCTTCCTTCCCTTCCCCTTCTTCACTCCCTCCTTCTCTTCCTCCCTTCTCTCTCCCTCCTTTCTTGCCTTCCTACTATCTACCTTCCTTCCTGCCTTCCTCCTCTTCTCTATCTCTTCCTTCCTTCCTGCCTTCCTTCCTTCCCATATCTCCCTTCCTTCCTTCCTCCCTGCCTTCCTTGGTCTTCTTCCCTTCCTTCCTTCTATTATTATTATTATTATTATTATTATTATTATTATTATTATTATTATTATTATTATTATTATAATATTAGACTTGTATGCCTCCACTTCTCGAAGGACTCAGGACATTGAACATATAAAAAGAACATATATACAATAAGATATTAAAAATGAGACAAGTCTAAATGCAAGAAACATTAAAAACAGTTAAATTACAATAATGAACAATGCTGATAAACCAACCCCATTTATGGTTCGATCCATTCTTTCCTTCCTTTTTCCTTTCCTCTTCATTCATTCCTTCGGCTTCCTCCTGTTTTCTCCTCCTCTCTTCTCAAGCTTCATTCATTTCATTCCCACATCTCCTTCCTCATCCTCCTTCCTTTCATAGCTTCCCTTCTTTTTCCTTCATTTCCATTCATCATCCTTCATAGCATTTCAGCTTATTATTCTTCCTTCGTTTTCATTCTTTCCCCGTCCTTTCATTTCCTCACATCTTCATTCATTCATGACTTCATTCTTCATCTTCTTCTTTCTCTCCTCTTATTCATTCTTCCTTCCTTCATTCCTTCATTCCTTCATTCCTTCCTTCCTTCCTTCCTTCCTTCCTGATTTCCTGCTTTCCTTACTCCTCTTCTCACTTCCTTCCTTTTCCCACATCTCCTTCCTCCTATCCTCCCCATCCCCTCCCATCCTCCCCATTTCTTTTTCCTTTCCCATCTGAAATATTTTGACATATGCCTTTTTCCCCCACTCCCAGGAATGACATCATGCAGTTAAAAACACACGATGTGGAAAACAACAGCAATCAGGTTTAAATAGATCTTAATGAAACAGGTCTCATTGCCAGAAATGCATGCCAGAATGGATATGATTTTCTGTTACCATCAGAATGGAAAAGTAAGCCCCCCCCCATTCTTCTAGAATCCAAGCTACAAAATTGGGTGTGTTGACCGTAAAGAGAGATTGTTCAAAATGCATGTGCAGTTCCTGGAATTCTCAAGAGACATTTATCAAGTATGTTGGTCAATAAAACAAAATCGGAGGCTTACTCTAACCTAATTCTTCCTCTGATCCCATTGTTTCTATTAAGTCTATGACCAGAAGCTGGTACAACTTATGCTATAGAGTTCAAGATGACTATTGGAGGGCATACATTAATACAGGGGCTAACCTACAAGTGATGGATAGAAGACAACGTTGTGGGGTCCTTGGTGTTTTCTGAACTTGGGTTGTTTTCTTGCAGACGTTTCATGACCCAACTAAGGAACATCATCAGTGCTAAAAGGAAGTAATTTACATACAAGTTTATGTACAAGTTCCTTGTCCTGGAACATCACACAAGTGTTTTGGTGCTTCTGTAATTATGCTATGGTTTACTGTTTGATTGTTGGTCATAGATAGATAGATGGATGGATGGACGGACAGACAGACACCAATACAGGACAATATTTAGTTCAGGATTGAACTGTGGGGTCTTTGGTGTCCTCTGAGTTTGGTTGTTTTCTTGGAGACATCTCATTATCCAACTAGGTATCTCATCAGTGCTAGAAGGGAGAAGGGTTTGTTCTTTGTTTAGATATAAGCAGATTGCTCTGTCAGTGTGGTTGGGATATTCTTGGTGGTTCATTGATTAGGCCATTATTTACTCTTAGTTTGTTTATTGCTTTATCTTAGTCCTTTGATTGGGGTATTGTTTACTACATGACTGTTCATCTAGCATTAATCTTGGTATAAGTCTCTATTTATCTGGATGTTGAGTAAAAGTAGAGGTGTAAAACCTGGAAGATCCGCTAGAACAGAGGTGTCAAACTCAAGGCCCGGCGGCTGGATCTGGCCCACAGTATGCTTAAATTTGACCCATAGGCCACCCTGGAAACAGTGAAGGACTGACTCGCTGCTGCCTCTGCCAGTGAACATGGAGCTCAGGAGGGCCACTCTCCCGAGCTCTGTTTTTGCTGGCAGAGAGTTGCAGGAGGCCCTTGCAGTTGAAAACGGAGCTTGGGAACCCGTTTTCACTTGCAGAGCACTCGGGACACCTCTGGTGATGTTGAGCTGGCCATGCCCACCCCCCCCCGAGGTCAAACACAACCATTATGTGGCCCTCAATGAAATAGAGTTTGACACCTCTCCACTAGAGAGTAACTAAAGCTGAGGAGGTCCATAGCTCTTTGCTGTCCTCCGGTGGTCACCAGAATTTCTGCAATGGGAATAGAGCACCCCGTCTCTCAGGAGTAGCATACATTGGCACCTTTGGTCACGAATGCTTCTGTTTGCGACCAAATCGGTTGACGACCAAAAATTTGGGGAAATTGTTGCTTCTGGTCATGAACAGATCCTCGGGTGCCATGGCAATTTTCCCTGCTGCAGCAATTTCCCCTTCTGTGCATGCGCAGAGTTGTAGGTGGATGTGCAATCAGTCTCGCTTCTGTTCACGGCCAAATTGGATTGCAACCAAAGTCCTGGAACGGATTATGGTCGTGACCCGAGGTTCCACTGTACCCAGTTGGAATCAGACTGTAAAATTCAGGAGTGATTCACCCCACCCCACCAAAGTCCTTTTCACTGCCAAGTTGACTCCTCCGTTGGAAAGTCCAAATCCTGCTGAGTCACCTCTTCCAGAAGGCTTGCCTGTCCCCGAATCACTCATCTGAGATAACCTGGGTGCCTGTGACATGACAAAAGATGCTGGAGCGAAGTTTCGATTGCCAAACAGAACCTGGACGCCAGCCAGACCATCTTCTGCCTTGCTGGTCCAGGTGCGTGGGAGAAAATGATGGAGCTGGCAAGACGACGCACGGCTCGCCCCTGCACAACTGTCTCTTGGCCAAGTTCCCTTGTCCTAATTGCATCTCACCCAGCCTTCTTCCTGCTGGGCCGGTGGTGAGCAGGATGCTCCAGATGCTCTGATTTGTTTACTCAAAGAAACAAGGCCTCCTTGAAGGACGATAAGCAGCTCTGTCTGCGGAGGGGATGTTTCAGCTTTGAGAGTTGTTCATCACTCTTTTTCCATGTGGAGAACTGGAAGCAAAGAAGCTCTTAAGGGTTCTCCTTCTTACTATCAATGATTAAAGGACATGGGCCTATTTAGGTGGATTCATATCTTATCATCCTATCGTTTCCTCTTTACCTCCCTCCCTGTGACTTCTTGTCCCTTCCCTTCCTGAAATCTGTAATTCATCTTTCCCTTCCTTCCTTCCTTCCTTCCTTCCTTCCTTCCTTCCTTCCTTCCTTCCTGTTTTTTCTTCCTTCCTTCCATCCTTCCTTCCTTCCTGTCTTTCCTTCCTTCCTTCTTCTATGTAACTCTGGACTGCTACAAGTCTACTCTGGGCACTTCCCTTCCCTCCTATCTCTTCCCTTCCCGTACATCATTCATTTTTTTCATTCCTTCTTCTTTTCTTCCCTTCCCCTTTTCTTTCCTTCTATCTTTCCTTCCTTCCTTCTTTCCTTCCTCCCTCCCTCTAAATTCTGGACCCTAGACTAATTCTGGCTTTTCCATCCCTTCCCTTCATTCTCATCTCTTATCTTTCCATATGTCATTCATTTTTCATTTTCTTCCTCCCTCCCTTTCTTCCTCCCTTTCTTCCTGTGACCCTGGGCTCCTAAAAGGCTACTTTGGGCCCTTGCCTTCCCTTGCCTTCCATTCCCTTGTGTCATTCATTTTTCATTTCTTTCCTTCCTTCCTTCCTTCCTTCCTTCCTTCCTTCCTTCCTTCCTTCCTTCCTTCCTTCCTTCCTTCCTTTCCTTCCTTCCTTCCTTCCTTTTTCCTTCCCTTTCATTTCCCTTCATCCCCTTCCCCCTCCTCTTCCCCTCCCTCCCTCCCCCTCCCCTCTGCCAAATTTCTTTCTGTTCAGTTCCAAAGCCGACTTCCACTCCTTTCCGCATTTCATGGTTTGGCTCAGATCAAAGTGCTTGCCGATCAAACGGCCTTGCTGGCTGCAATCTTTACAGTTACAAACAAGATCTTCACTCAGCAGAAAGACGGTTCTTCCCAACTGTAGCTCATCCAGCTCAATTCCGAGGCTGCTTATGATATTCCAATGAAATATCTCTCTCTCTCTCTCTCTCTCTCTCTCTCTCTCTCTCCCTCCCTCCCTCTCCTCCCCTCTCTCCCCTCTCTCCCCACCTCTCACTTTCTCTTTCTGTCTCTTTCTTCTCTCTTTCTCTCTTGCTCTCTCTTTCTTTCTTGTTCTCTCTATTTCTCTCTCTCTCTCTTTCTCTCTCCCCCCTGAAGCTTCATTTCCCTTTGTGCTATCCTCTGATGCAAAAAAGAAAAAGGAAAGAAAGGAAAGAAAGAAAAAATGAATCAGAAGACAGCACACTTTTGCTGGAAAAGGAGATAAGGGGGACACCGGGAACGAATTGCCAGCTCCAGTGACATTGGAGGGAGATATTTGTCACTTATTAGCTTCTTCTTTTAATCCCTGCTACCCTGATCTTAGAGGCTCATTGGCAAGAGCATTATACAGGTAGTCCTCAAGTTATGACCACAATTGAGCCCAACTTTTAGGTGGCTAAGTGAGACATTTGTTAAGTGAGTTTTGCCCCATTTTACCAATTTCCTGCTTCAGTTGTTAAGCAAATCACTTTAGGTGTTAACTTAGTCACATGGTTGCTAAGTGAATCTGGCTTCCCTCTTGAATTTGCTTGTTGGAAGGTTGCAGTGACCCCAGGACACTGCAACCATTGTAAATACGAGTCAGTTGTCAAGCGTCTGAATTTTGAACAGGTGACCATGGGGATGCTGCAATGGCCATAAATCACATTTCTCAGTTTTGTTGAACTTCTTGTAGTACCCTCTAGGCAAGATGGACAATATAAAAGTCTGTTAAATAGATAAGGATGATGAGATAGATAGATAGATAGATAGATAGATAGATAGATAGATAGATAGATAGATAGATAGGCAGGCAGGCAGGCAGGCAGGCAGGCAGGCAGGCAGGCAGATATGGATGGATAGATTAGATATATAGATGATAGAGAGGTATAGATATAAGGCTACAGCTCAACCCGGCTAAGACAGAGTGACTGTGTGTATAGGCATCTCGGACCAGTCAACAGATTCCATTTTTGGCCATAGAGGGAGAGGTGTTGCCCCTGTGGATAGGGCACAAAACCTGGGGGTCCTCCTGGATTCACGGCTCGGTTTGGAGGAGCAGGTGGGGGCCATGACCAGAGGGGCCTTTGCCCAGGTTTGGCTGGTACGCCAGCTATGCTCGTATCTGGACTGAGATGCCCTTCGCATGGTCACTCATGCACTTGTCACTTCCTGACTCAACTACTGCAACGCACTCTATTTAGGACTGCCCTTGCATACCATCTGGAGGTTTCAACTGGTACAGAATGCGGCCGCGCGGGTTGTGATGGGAGTTTCCCGGTACTCCCATGTTACGCCCCTCCTGCGCTGCCTGCATTGGTTGCCGGTTGCACTCTGGGTGAGATTCAAGATGTTGGTATTAACATACAAAGTCCTTCATGGCTTGGGTCCGAGGTATTTGCGGGAGTATCTCCTGCCAACATTGAATGTCGACCGCCCTGTGCGAGCACACAGACTGGGACTCCTCAGGGTGCCGTCCGCAAGGCAGTGTCGGCTGGTGGTGCCCCGGGGAAGGGCCTACTCTGTAGCGGCTCCCGCCTTGTGGAACCAACTCCCCATGGGGCTCTGTTTGGCTCTGGATCTCTGCTCTTTCCACCACGATCTGAAAACTTGGCTGTTTGAACAGGCCGGGCTGGACTGACCTCTTGGGGAGAGGGGGTGGGTAAATTGATTTTATGTGGGCTTGTACTGTTTAATTCATTTTTAATGTATTTATTGTTGATATTTTTAGTTGTGAGCCGCCCCAAGTCCTTTCAGAGAGGGGGCGGCATACAAATCCAATTATTAAATTAAATTAAATTAAATTAAATATAAGATAGATAGGTGATAGATAGATAGATAGATAGATAGATAGATAGATAGATAGATAGATAGATAGATGATAGAGAGGTATATAAAGATAGATATAGATGATATAGATTTAAGATAGATAAATAGATGAGAGAGAGAGAGAGATGGATGGATGGATGGATTAGATATATAGATGATAGAGAGGTATAGATATAAGATAGATATATGATAGATAGATAGATAGATAGATAGATAGATAGATAGAGATGTTATAGATATAAAATAGATAAATAGATGAGAGAGAGATATGGATGGATTAGATTTATAGATGAAAGAGAGGTATAGATATAAAATAGATAGATGATATAGATATAAGATAGACAGACAGACAGACAGATGGATGGATGGATGGATTAGATAGAGAGATGATAGAGAAATGTAGCTATAAGAAAGATAAAGAGATGATAGAGAGATATAGATATAAGATAGAAATAGATGTTAGACAGACAGACAGATTATGATGATGGGTGGATGGATGGATAGTGATGGATAGATTAGATAGATGATGGAAGATATAGATATAAGATGGATAAACAGATGAGAGACACACAGACAGACAGACAGACAGAGATGGTATTCTGATGACTGTGAGCTCCTTGGTGCTCTCTGAGCTCGGCTGTTTTCTTGCAGATATTTCCTTTCCAAGTTTGATAACATCATCCTGATGTAATATAACTTTGAATGTTCACTAAATGAACTGTTGTAAGTTGAGGACTACCTGTACAGAGACCTCAGGTGGAGCAGCACCTCATTTGACCAAAATTAAAATAAAAAGAAATAAGGCGTTTTTTCCTCCAAATCTTTTTCTGGATCTTGTTGGTCTTTTTTTCAACGTGGCCGCCAACCAAACCAATATTTAGCACTCTGTGAAAGCTGGTGGAAAGATATTCCCTCCCACTGCTGACCCTGGAAAGGAAAATGTTTTTAAAAATGGAAAATGACAGGGAGAGGCAAACAGCCCTCTGTCTTCATTTCTGCCTTGCTGGTTTGCAGCTTCTGGGTTTGGGGTTGTAGGGTGGAACGCAAAGACTTTGGCAAGCTTTCAAAGAACAGTGAGGCTGCTTGGTGTAAAAACCAACATTCCCAGAAATGCAAGGACGGTGCTCTAAAAAATATTTCCGCTATCTGACTCCCTTCTATAAATAAGGAAGATTGGGATAAGAAACTGTCTGGATTCCTGATCAGATTCACCTCATATTGACAGAGTTGGAAGGGACCTTGTAGGTCATCTAGTCCAACCCCCCACCCAAGCAGGAGACATTACACCATTTCAGACAAATGGCAGTCCAATCTCTTCTTGGAAGCTTCCAGTGATGAAGATCCCACAACTTCCGAAGGCAACTTCTGTTCCTTGGGTTGATTGTTCTCACTGTCAGGAAATTCCTCCTTATTTCCAGGTTGAATCTCTCCTTGTTCCATTTCCATCCATTATTTCTTGTCTGGCCTTCAGGTGCTTTGGAAAATAGCTTGACCACCTCCTCCTCACTGGGGCAGCCCCACCCCACCCCCACCCCCATCTGTAGGAGCTTCTAAGATGTCAAATAAAAAGCAAAGCAAAATCACAGCTGCTCTTTTTCCCCCCCTTTTTAAAAAGATATCCATGCAACCTATGAATTTTTCATTGTGGTGATGTGGTTTTTTTTAAATGAGGGTGCTAGGAATTAAATTTAGCAGTTCCTGCTTGTTAAAGGTGAGATAGAAGTGAGCCAGGAAATCCAATGTGCTCGTGAAAGAATTGAAGGGCAGTCTCTTCATGTGACAGGTAGGGATTACGGTTGCAAAAATCTTGTCACTTGATGAAGTCTGGGTATCTGAAGTGTATTTGGTATATAGCTTTGCTCAGGGTGTTTTTTTGGCCTCTGCATTGGTTAAGGCTAGCCTGGAGAAACGAAGGACTCGGGGGGACATGAGAGCAGTATTCCAGTATTGGAGGGGCTACCTCAAAGAAGAGGAAGTCAAGCTATTCTCCAAGGCACCTGAAGGCAAGACAAGAAACAATGGGTGGAAACTAATCAAGGAGAGAAGCAACCTGGATTTAAAGAGAATCTTTCTAACAGTGAGGACAATTAACCAATGCAACTGTTAAGGTATTGAGATTTAATAGCTGACCAGCTGTTGTAAGGCTGATGCAATGAGGATGAATCAGCATGGTTATTGCTGCTTTAAGACTGAGGTTTGGGTCAGCAGAGTTATTGCCACTTTAAGAAGCTGTCTATATAAGGGCGGCCTTGAGAGGGAGTATGTCTCTCTCTCCTTGTGTTCTACAGTATCTCCACTGTTGTTCTCCGTGCAGAGTAATGAAGACTGATTGCTTGCCAGGTATTTGCCTACCATGCATATTTAGGTATATAGTTGCCTTGTATATAGACCACTGTTAAAAGATAAAGCCTCTGTGTGCTGTGTGGTGCTCCTGGGTTGTCTCACAATAGTAGTCATGCTGCAAACACTCTGACAGCAACACCAGCCTTCAGAAGTCGGGGTGCTCCAACACTGGAGGTTTTTAAGAAGACACTGGATGACCTTTGTCCAGAATGGTACAGTGTCTCCTGCTTGAGCAGGGGATTGGACTAGAGGACCTCCAAGGCCCCTTTATTCTTTTTATTAACATCTCATGACCTTGTGGCTGCTGCAACAGTTGTAACAGTTGGTGGGAAGGCCCCCCTTTTTAGTGCTGTAGTAACTTCGATTGATTACTAAATGGTTGTAAGTCAAAGTTGGCCTGAATTTTAACCTATGAGCCATAGAAGGTGGAATTTCAGTATCTGACCGGTAAAATAAACAATTGCTTTTTTTTCCCTCTTCTGCAAGAAGGAACATTGGAGGTCTTCTAGTCCAACCCTCTCTCAGGCAGGAAGCCCTAAAACATTTCAGACAAGTAGTTGTTCAGTGTCTTCTTAAAACCTCCAGTGATGGAGCACCAGAACTTCTGGAGACAAACTTTTCCACTGGTTAATTGTTCTCAATATCAAGAAATTTCTACTTGGTTCTAGATTGCTTCTCTCCTTGATCAGTTTCCATCCAATGTTTCTTGTCCTGCCTTCAGGTGCTTTGAAAAATAGGTTGACTCCCACTTCTTTATGGAAACCCCTTAGATATTGGAAGACTGCCATCATGTCATCCCTGGTCCTTCTTTTCATTAAACTAGACATACCCAATTCCAACAACCGTTCTTCATATGTTTTAGCCTCCAGCCCCCTAATCATCTTGGTGTCAGGGTTCCAGAGATTGTTCTAATTAAATCATGAGCCTGGAGCCAATCTTCAAAAGAATCCAAAAGATTTATTAGCAACAACATGTCAACATTGACCCATATGAAGCCAAGTCTGCCACACATGATTTATGGTCACCTGTGACCCTGTTTCTCCCCTCCCCCCTGGGTGTGTCATCAATCAGATTCTCCAATGAAGCATGTTCACAGGCTGGGTGTTATCAATCACATTCTCCAATGAAGGATTTTCATGGGCAGAAGTTCTGGTAGCCTAGCTACAATCTTTGTAAGATAAGCGTGGAATGTACTTCTGGTTTTTCCTTCCCCTGATCATGGCAACTCGACATAGGAATGCTTTACGAGTTGACACTTGGTTGCTCTTCTCTGCACTCTTTCCAGAGTGTCAACATCTTTTTTTTATATCATGGCAACCAAAACTGGATCCAATATTCCTATTATGGTCTTACTAAGGCATTATAAAATGGTATCAACACTTCATCTGGTCTTAATTCTATCCCCCTGTTAATGCAGCTTAGTATTTTGGAGGCTGTTTTGACAGAACACACATGTCAGGGCTCTGGTAGTTACCCCCATTTAAATCATGAGTCTCAAGCTGGATTTTCAAAGCTTAAAGATTTATTAGGAATAAACATGCTGGTGCTACCTGGGTGTAGCCGACTTTGAGACACATCGTTCATTGTCACCCTTGATCCTGGTTTTCCCCCCACCCCCTGGGTGTATCCTAATTCATATTCTCCACTGGGACACATCCATAGCCAAGAGTCATCAATCATGCTCTCCAGTTAGAATTTTGTGGCGGTTGCCTAGTTACTATCTTTGAAAACATTTATGGAATGCAGTTTCTGCTCCCCCCTCCCTTTCTGCTGGCAACTCTAAAAGACCAGAGAAATATTTTATGCACAAACACATACACACACACACACACTAAGATTCTCCTCTTAGCAAAGGAAACAAGCCTGATTTTGCAGCCTTCTCTTAGCTCCGATAGCGTTGTGTAACTAAGCATGCGGCAAAAGGGGGAATCTAGCAAGAGCATCATAGCAAGGCTGGCAGATTTCAAGTCAACCCCATCCGAAGGGATCAGAGAAAATGAGCAGGATAAATGCCAGAAGACTGCTATCGCCCCTTGTCAACATTCTGCTACTTGAGGGGGCTTAAAGGTTTTCCTTACAGCTGTGGCAAGGAATTATTTTGTCGGATTTAGTGCTCTTTAACGGGGGGCCTCCATCATGATCGGAGAACTGAGTGGGCCGTTGGGTTTCTTTCATCTCCAGTTCTGCAAAGAGGAGATAAAAACCATGGAGGCTTCCTGACTCTTTGTGGGGCTGGTGGGAGCTGGCTTGGAGCAGGAAAAGTCATGCATGTCCAGGCATCAGAGTTCATCCTTGGGGCATTCTAAAAAAAAGAGAGGGTTGGGGCTAAATTTAAGGGTTCTGTTTTTTTGGGGGGGATCTCCTGGGTTTGGTGGGCCTCAGGAAACAAGACTTGGAATTGAGCTGGTAGAGAGGAATTGAAGGGATTTAGTTACTGGTTTCTTATTCTCCATTCCCACCAAAGCAAGAGGCTACTATCGGTTGTAGCTCTGGAAAGAGAAATGGAACATTGTGCAGAATTTAAAAGCAAAGCATCCATTGGGTGGGACTTGATTCCAGGTGACTTCAAAGTCAAATTCATGTTTTCTTAGGAATAATATGGAAGTTATTTTTCTCCCATCAGTTGCTGCTGCTTCTTTCTCCTCCTCTCCCTGCCACTCTTCTTCTCCTTTTCCACCTCCCATTCTCCTCCCCCCATTCTTCTCTTCTTTTTCCTTCTCTCCCATTTCTTCTTCTTCTTCTTCTTCTTCTTCTTCTTCTTCTTCTTCTTCTTCTTCTTCTTCTTCTTCTTCTTCTTCTTCTTCTTCTTCTCCTCCTCCTCCTCCTCCTCTTCCTCCTCCTCCTCCTCTTCTTCCTCCTCTTCCTCTTCCTCTTCCTCTTCCTCTTCCTCTTCCTCTTCCTCTTCTCCTCATCCCCCTCCTCTTCTTCCTCCTCTTCCTCTTTCTCCTCCTCCTCTTCCTCCTCCTCCAATTATTTTTGGCCTGGTTTACCACCCTGGCATCCCACAGTGGTTACCTCCATACAAATACTTACCAGCTCTAACCTTGCTTATCTTTTCAAAAACCAGGAATCTCAGGGCAACTTTACCAACTAGCCATTTTACTGAAAGTTATCAACTTTGGTGAGCTGCAACCCACTTCCCCAGATACATAGAATGGCTAGATGGATATAGGATTGAAATTGAGGTGTGATGATGGAGGAGGAGGAGGAGGAGGAGGAAGGAGGAGGAGGAGGAGGAGGAGGAGGAGGAGGAACAGGGAAGGGAAGCTAAGGTAGGTTGGCTATCCATTAGGATCTATTGCTGGCCGGCTCATGTGTCCTCCAAAGAAACAGCATTTACTCTTCCTGTTTATGCTTACTAAGCTTGCAGCTTTACACCTCATTTATACACACACTAGGCCAGCAAGATTCATTGTGTGTAGAGAAGTGGGATATACGCCGTTCCCCATTACCCTGAAAACCATAAAACTCGGCACAGAAGTTCTGTGTGCAGGGAACGTGAATGGACGATTTATTATATTTTATTGATGGTGCCGCCAGTGAATAAAATAGCCCGGAGAAGTCCCTTCCTGAAAAGCATTAGGGATGGGAAAAAAATATCCCCCTGAATGAACAAGGATAGTGTTTCACTCCGTTTTTAACTCTTTGATGCTCCCTTCGCCTAATTTGCATGGTTTTGCACACCTTCGCATTAACACGAAGACCATTTGCAAGCAATTATCGCCAGCTGGA
This sequence comes from Naja naja, assembly GCA_009733165.1. Lineage (NCBI taxonomy): Eukaryota > Metazoa > Chordata > Lepidosauria > Squamata > Elapidae > Naja > Naja naja. The sequence continues at coordinate 305,061,880 of CM019149.1, forward strand.
AAATGTCAGGTGAAGGAAAACACCCCAATTTCTCATCAGCCACAGATCTCCCCACCATCTCACTGCAGGTGGGAAGAAGATTTGAAACAGGTCAACCTTACCTCGAGTTTCAGTTCATCAAACAACCTGATTAAGTTTTAATACCGCTTTATAAACCGTTTGTAAGGCCGCACCTGGAATACTGCATCCAGTTTTGGTCACCTCCTCCTCCCCTCCTCTCCTCTCCATGAACCCCACACCCTTCTAACACTGATGATGTTACCTAGTTGGGTCGTGAAATGTCTGCAAAATGTTAAGTTTGCATGAAGAGACAGACACGGAGTGCTTCAAGCTCTTTTGTTTATTAGTGACTACAGCTCAGAAGGGACCCGACTGGCTTTGCTGCGGCTGCTACTTATAGCGGCAGCCGCAGCTGACAGCCAATCAGAGTGCAGGGTTTTCCCACACTTTCTAAACCAATCATTTCCAACACTTTACAAGAACAATTCAAACTTAACCAATGATTTCAAACCTGCATACATAACACAAAAAATCCCACCAATCTCAGAGACCACCAAAGGACCCCATAGTCCTTTTTCTCCTCTTGCTCTTCCTCCTCCTCTCCACAAACCCCCTCCTTCTAGTTCTGATGATGTTACCTAGTTGGGTAGTGAAACATCTCCAAGAAAACCACCAAACTTAGAGAGCACCAAGGACCCCACAGTCCTTCACAACAACCACAACATCCTCCTCCTCGCAAACCCCACTCCCTTCTAACATTAATGATGTTACTTAGGTGAGTAATAACACATCTGTAAGAAAACAACCAGGCTCAAGAGTATCAAGGACCCCACAGTCCTTCTTCTCCTTCTCCTCTCCACAAACCCTCCTCCCCTCAAGCACTGATGATGTGACCTAGCTGGGTAATGAAACGTCTGCAAGAAAACAGCCAAGCACAGAGACTACCGAGGCTCCCCGATGCCACACTGCGGGCTCCTGACCTTCAGAGCACAGTCTGCTCCTAATTCAATTATTATTTACAACTTTTTCTGTCCTTCCAGCTGGAGCTGAAGGCCTTCGGTGCATAGCCCCCTTTTAATCCATCCTTTCAGTAATAAAGCTAACCGACTTCGTTACAGAAATACCTTCACCCTGCAACTCGTTGGAACACCTTGCTGCAAAAGTTGAAAGAGCCCTCTCTCCATTCAGAGATGTTTGAAAGGAAAGGAACAGAGGAATAATAACCTAATAATAATAATAATAATAATAATAATAATAATAATAATAATAATCCTTGAAATTGAGCTGGGATATCATCCTTAGGGCAAATCCAGAAATAAACCCAGAACTGATCCATCAGGAAAGTGTAGAGTCCGCTGTTATTTCTGTGCATTTTCACTTTCTCCAATGTTGGCAGTGGGATATTTTTAGCAATAAAACCTCCTTTGTGTGATTTTTGTGAGTTTTTTTCCCCCTTCAGGGTGTGTGTGGCGGAAACAAAAACAACCCCAGAGTTCATTGTCTGTTGGCTTCAATTATGCATTAATTCCCTGCAACTTTTTTTTTTTCTGCAGCGTAACAAGAGATCAAATTTTGCTTGCTCACGGATGCTCGCTGAAGCTCGGGTTCCATTAAAATGCCATTTTATGCTGCTGCTTCTATTTTTTTAAAAAAGGAGATATTTATTTATTGCTGCTCTGGAAGAAGACGGTTCCGCGCAGCGGAAAACCTAGGGGGGTTTCTCTTGGGAGAGGAAATGGGGATTTTTTTTTTTCTTGATAGCCTTACTAGGGTGGCGCAGGGAGAAAGTGATCTCGGCTTGCTATCAAAGTCAGAGGGTTTATAGATATACAGATTAACTGAGTTGGAAGGGTCATCCAATCCAACGCCCTGCCCAAGCAGAACCCTATACCATTTCTGACAGATGGCAGTCCAGTGTCTTCTTTGCAGCTTCCAGTGATGAAACTCCCACAACTTCTGAAGGCAACTTCTGTTTCATTGGTTAATTGCATGTGGCATGTGTGTGTGTGTGTGTGTGTATACACAGACACACATGCAATATATGTGGTATATGCATAATTCTGTATTTATCTGTATTTATTTATTTATTCTGTTGTATTATGTAGCATATATTGGAGGTGGTGACGCTTTGAGAGCTGTATGCAACAAAATTGCACTTTAATGTATGGCGATTAGTGTGCATTCAAAGTGATAATAAAGCTTCTATCCTATCCTATCCTTTCCTATCCCATCCCATCCCATCCCATCCCATCCCATCCCATCCCATCCCATCCCATCCTATTCTATTCTATTCTATTCTATCTTCTATTCAATTCAATTCTATCCTATCCTATCCTATCCTATCCCATCCCATCCCATCCCATTCCATTCCACTCCATATATTCTATTCTATTCTGTTCTGTTCTGTTCTGTTCTGTTCTTCTCACAGTCAGGAAATTCCTCCTTATTTCCAGGTTGAATCTGTCCTTGATCAATTTCCATCCATTATTCCTTGTCTGGCCTTCAGGTGCCTTGGAAAATAGCTTGACCTCTTCTTCTTTGGGGCAGCCTCTCAAATATTGGAAGATGCTCTCCTGTCTCCCCTGGTCCTTCTCTTCCCTAGACTAACCAGGCCCAGTTTCTGCAACCGTTCTTCATCTGTTTTAGTCTCCAGTCCCCTCATCATCTTGGTTGCTCTTCTCTGCACTTTTTCTAGAGTCTCAGCATCTTTTCTTATAGTGTGGTGACCAAAACTGGATGCAGTACTCTAAGTGTGGCCTTACTCGAGGCTTTATAGAGTGGTATTAGTGTTATTATGATCTCGGCTTGCCATCAAAGTTGGAGGGAGGACAAAGCTATGCTGGAAAAAAGAACATTGCAAGCTTGCAGTTCAATCCAAGCAACCTCCCTCCTGGCTTAAATGTCAAGGGGCTGCTTTGGTCCCTGTGTGTAAACACAACCTGATTGATAGCACGGAGCCATCAGTGTGTTAATTAATGATTTACTCATGCTGACCCCTGACCTTGCGGTAAATAGAAGGGATTTAGCTCGCTTCTATTAAATCTCCATTTACTTGGCGGCAAAAGGAGCGAACCAGTTGGGTTAGAATTTTTCCTTCTTCTTTTCACTCCTGTAACGAGAAGCGATACACATGCCGTCCTCAACTTACAGCCACAAGGGGAGCCCAGCATTTCCTCTGTTAAGCGAGACATTTGTTTCGCCCTATTTTTCTATCTTTCTTGACACCGTGGGACATTGTAACTTTGAATGGTCACTAAATGAGCTGCTCCTTCCCTGCCTAATATCTTAATAATTTCATATCTTGGTTAAGGTTTCGGGGAGACACATTGCCTTATCCTGGTTATATTGAGATAGCCATGCTGTTTTGGGACAATAAGACCAGGGCTGGGATTCTACCTGTTCGCACCTATTCACTAGAACCGGTTGTTAACATTCTAAGCAGTTCGGAGAACCGGTTGTTAGAAGAAATTACTGGCCTAATCCTGTAAGGAAGGCAAGAAGGAAACATTCTGGTGTTGCTTACAGAAACTGGCTCTCCATTAACCCTTATTACATTCTTGGCAGGACTAGACTTCCTGTCTCAGGAACTTCTCTGGAGTTTTTTCCCCTCCTTTGCTGGTACTTTGCTTGTGTGGAGTGACCATACAAAGTTACAATGGCACTGAAAAAAGTGACTCATGACCATTTTTCACACTTACGACTGTTGCAGCATCCCCACAGTCATGAGAGGCCAGGCAAGGAGATGCATGCCTTGATGTGAGTGATATTGAGTTGGCCACGCCCAGCCAATAACATGACCACCAAGCCACATCCACCCAGTCACATGACCACCAAGCCACACCCACCACCTAAACCATGCCCACAGAACTGGTTGTTAAAAATTTGAATCCCACCCTTGGATAAGAGCATGATAGTCAGTTAGTTCCTGAACTTGCACATGTCTGTGAATTTTAAGGCCACTTTTGTTTAAAGAACCTGGTTGAAAAGGGAGGAAAAAAATCTCAGATGGGGAGAAATTGGGAAGAGGGGCAGAAGAAAACTCATATTTTACTAGGCGGCCAACATTGCAGAATAAAAGGGCATTCAAGAGACAATCTCAAAATACGGTGAAGGATGGGGACAGTAAAAGATGGAGAGGAGTTAATAGGCTGATGTGGAGAAAAAAATATCCCAACTAATTAAGGAATAAAATGTCCAGAAGTTAGAAATAGAAGAGGTTTTCAATAGAAGAGGATATTTGTTGATCAGAGTTGAACTATAAGGTCTTTGGTGCTCTCTGAACTTGGTGGCTTTCTTGAAGACATTTCATGACCCAACTAGGTAACAGCATCTGTACTAGAAAAGTGCAGGGTTTGCTCTCTGTTTCTCTACTAGGGGTTTGCCAAGTCATCTTACCAACAGAAGTCTACCCCTACCAATGGGGACCTTGGTGCTCTCTGAGCTTGGCAGGGTTTTCTTGCAGATGTTTCATTATCCAACTAGGTAACATCATCAATGCTAGTGGGTGGAGGGTTTGCTCTCTACTCCTATATTAGTGGTTTGCCATGTCAGCTTACAAATAGAAGAGCATATCTGTAGCTCAGGGTTGAACTGTGGGGTCCTTGGCACTCTCTGAGCTCGGCAGTTTTCTTGCAGACATTTTATAACCCAACTAAGTAACATCATCAGTATTAGAAGGGAGTGGGGTTTGCTCTTTATTTATATACAAGTGGGTTGTGGGGGAATATTCTTGGTGGTTCCTTGATTTGGCTCTTGTTTACTGCTTGATTCTTGATCCAGTATGCTTTTTGGAGGTGACAGGCTGAATGCACAGTGGCTAATAAGAAGACAGTAAAACAATTCACACAACACACCTCACCTGGCTTTTTTAATTAGCCCAAATGTCTGAATTGGTTGCAAAAAAAATTGAAGCATCACTCAACCCTTTGAGCTGGGCCTTCCCAAAGACATTTGTCCCCCAAAACCTAATCAGCCATAATTCTAACCAAACCTAACATGCTCATCTGCTACCTTTTGCATTAGCCTGGTGGGTTATATGGCAAGAACTCAGCCAAATATGTGTACGGTTGTAAAATAGAGAAATGGATTTGAATTTAAAGCTGGCAATCATCTTTGCAAGGTTGTTTCGGCTTTAATTTGTGCTGATTGGATGCTGGGTAAAAACTCCACTGTGGGTCTTTTCAGATTGTTCCACTTTATGCCATTGATATCTTCCTGGAACATTGTCATCTCAACAACAAAACTTCCATTTTTTTCCCTTGGTTACTTTATGGGCCCAGGACTCTAGTCTCTATTAATGTTCAGTTCCCAGCAACTAAATAGAGGTGTTCTTTTTTCTCTCCCTGTCATTCCATGAAAAGAGATTTAATGCACTTGGTTGCCTGCAAATCTAGCTTCAATTTGTAGCTTAAAGTTGTATAACATCAAGGCTTCATAAAGCTTTATAAGAGAACGATACTCTTCTACTTCATTTGGTTCATGCAGATTGGGGATTTGGCAGCTGAGAATCTGAATCTTTTTTTTTTTTAAATTAGCAATTCCCTTGGAGTGTGCACCCACACAGATGCACGCACAATCAATGTCTCAGTTGTGTAAGCCCTTCTTTTGAGAGAGAGAGAGAAAGAGAGAGAAAGAGAGATGGAGGTGGAGGTGGACAGTCACACAGTGTTAATTCAAATGACTTTTGACAATCTTCTTTTGGAGGCCGGGAGAAAAAAATAATTCTACAGGTTTGTCCTGGAAAATTAATTTGTTCTTGCAAAGCTTTGAGGGTTTTGAATCTCTGTTTTGGGGTTGTTAAGGGTGACCTGCAGCTTGAGAGGGTCCCTCATCACTGGTGATTCCTGGTTCTGTTATTAACACCTAGTGGTTTTATTTGTGTGTGTGTGTGTGTGTGTGTGTGTGCATGTGTGCATGTTTGGAGGAGAACATTCTCAACTATGTCCCAAAGGTGCTTTTTTCAAGAGTAGAGTAGAGTAGAGTAGAGTAGAATAGAATAGAATAGAATAGAATATTGGAATGAAGAATAGAATAGAATAGAATAGAATAGAATAGAATATTGGAATGAAGAATAGAATAGAATAGAATAGAATAGAATAGAATAGAATAGAATAGAATATTGGAATGAAGAATAGAATAGAATAGAATAGAACAGAACAGAATAGAATAGAATAGAATAGAACAGAACTCAGCTCAACTCTTTATTGGCCAAGTGTGATTGGACACACAACTAATTTGTCTTCGGTACATACATTCATCATAAATCATTAAAAATATAGTGATAGTTATAGGATACTAAATAAGCAATCAACATAAATCATACTAGGAAACTAAATAAAACAATATAAATCCTAAAGATACAAGCAACAAAGTTATAGTCATAAGTAGAAAAGGAGATAGGAAATAGGAAATATGAGAAGAATAATAGTGATACAGCCTTACTACATAGTTTGACGATGTTGTGGGAATTCGTTGTTTAGCAGAGTGATGGCATCGAGAAAAAACTGTCCTTGTGTCGAGTTGTTCTAATGGACTTTCTGGTTTTTTCTTTGAAGACATTTTGCTTCTCATCCAAGAAACTTATTCAGCTCTTCTTCAGCTCAGAAGCAAAAGGTCTTCAAAGAAAAACAAGAAAGTCTAGTTGCCCCTTGAAAAAAAAACATCTTTGGGACAATCATGAACCTGGTTGACTGAAAATCTCCATGGACATTTAGCTACACATTCTCAAGTATGGATTTTTCTAATATCATGACAGAAGAACTGAATTTTCCATGAGTAACTTATGGTAAGGTTTCTCGTGATTCTTGCCTTTCTAACCACGTGTGCTGCAACTTTTCCAAGATCTTCATGATAAATTCTTGTTGGGAATCTAATAATTGTAGCCTGTCCTTGAAAAGATGTTGAGACCATAGAAAGAGTGCAGAGAAGCGCAACACAGATGATTGGCAGTCTGGAGGTTAAACCGTATGATGAGCGATTGAGGTGTGTCTAGTCTAACAAGGAGAAGGGTGATGTGATAGTAGTTTTCCAGCACTTGAGGGGCAGTCATAAAGAAGAGGGGGTTGACTTATTCTCCAAAGCAACTCAGGGCAGGACAAGAAGTAATGGGTGGAACATCATTAAAGAGAGATCCAACCTAGAACTAAGGGGATTTTGAACCAATCTTCAGGAGATGGTGAGTTTTTGTCCCACCTTAAGTATGAAAGTTGGCTAGGTGACTTTGGGTTAGTCACCAGGAGATGGTGAGTTCTTGTTCCACTTCTGGGACAAAAACTGACTGGGTGACTTTGGGCCAATTGCCATGAGGTAGTGAATTCTAGTCTTGTCTTAGGCATGAAAGTCGGCTAGGTGACTTTGGGTTAGTCACCGAGATGGTGAGTTCTTGTTCCACTTCTGTTACAAAAGCCAACTGGGTGTCTTTGGGCCAATCATCAGGAGACAGTGAGTTCTAGTCTTGCCTTAGGCATGAAAGCTGGCTAGGTGTCTTTCAGCCACTCACCAGGAGACAGTGAGTTCTAGTCTTGCCTTAGGCATGAAAGCTGGCTGAGTGCCTTTCAGCCACTCACCAGGAGACAGTGAGTTCTAGTCTTGCCTTAGGCATGAAAGCTGGCTAGGTGTCTTTCAGCCACTCACCAGGAGACAGTGAGTTCTAGTCTTGCCTTAGGCATGAAAGCTGGCTGGGTGTCTTTCAGCCACTCACCAGGAGACAGTGAGTTCTAGTTTTGCTTTAGGCATGAAAGTTGACTGGGTGGCTTTGGGCCAATCACCAGGAGACAGTGAGTACTAGTTTTGCCTTAGGCATGAAAGCTGGCTTGATGTCTTTGAGCCACTCACCAGGAGACAGTGAGTTCTAGTTTTGCCTTAGGCATGAAAGCTGGCTCGGTGTCTTTGATCCAGTCTATCTCTCTGAGCCAACCTACCTCACAGGATTGTTTTTTGGGGGGGGGGAAACGGAAGGAGGAAAATGTGCTGTTGTGTGTTTGCTGCCTTGGGTTATTTGTAAAAATAATAACGGTGGAAGATCGATAAATACAATGAAAGAAATCAAAATTAAAAAAAAATTATGAGGTCTGCGGAGAGGGAGGGGAAAAAACCCATGACTCTTGAAAGAATCCCCTCTACAAATTAAATCTGGAAGCCCAAAGACAAAGGAATGGAGAATTAATATTGCCACCAATATGAGACTCTCGAATCAGATAAGACTCCTCATTAAAAGATGCACGAAGCAGCAAACGGCTGGATAATACCATCAGCTCGGAGCTTCCCTTGGAACATCTAAATACATTAAATCCATAAAACTAAATGAAAGCAGCTGCCGTTTTATAGAAATAAAAGCTGCTACTCCTATTACCCCAAAACAGGGGGAGAAAACCCAAGCACTTATGGAATGAAAGAGGGGAAAAAAATAATAATAAAATTAAAGGGGAGCAGAGAAAGCAGAGCAAGTCGCAGGGAAGAATGGAAGTTTGCTTGGTAACTTCCAAGGGAAGGGAAGAGAAAAAAAAGAGATTTTTTTTTTTAAAAAAAAAGTTTAATTGGAAGCTCTGAGGATCCTGGAATTTTTTTGTGTATTGGATGCTCAGCCTTAAGACAGGGAAAGGTTGGGATTGATCTAGAGAAATGGGAAAAATTATGGTCCCAGAATTATAAAATGACAATGTCAACTGCTTATAAAGAAAATTTGTATAAGATGTTTTACAGGTGGCACTTACCCTGACGAGAATTGCAAGAATGTTTAAGAATAAATCGGATAAATGTTGGAAATGTCATGGATACCTGGATCATACTACCATATGTGGTGGACTTGTCCGGATGCAAAAAGATATTGGACTAAAATCCACATATGGTTGGAAAAATGATACAACAACACATAGACTTGAAACCAGAAATATTTTTATTGGGAATTATACCAGATATCTACAATAAAGAGTTGAAATATTTGATTGTAAATGTTTTAACAGCAGCTAGAATTGTATTTGCCAAAATTGGAAGAATGATAAAATACCTATGCAGGAGGAAGTGATTAGGAAAATTATGGACTGTGCTGAAATGAGTAAACTGACATTTGAAATTAGAGAACAAGAAGATAAACAATTTTACAAGATATGGGATTTGTTTTATCAATGGTTGGATAAAAGACTTGGTAATGCAATAGACTATATAATTTTGTAATAGAAATATAATAGGCTGATATAAAATATAATGTTGATATATATAACCATTGGATGAAAGTATAACATAAACTTTAGATTAAAAATATGTCGTATATATGATGAAATAAATAGTTTAATTGTACACAAGTAATAATTGATAAATACATAATGTTTTATTGATAATATGAGAAATTTTCTTTTTGATAAATTGTGAGTGATGAATATGAAAGGATGACGCAAAGGATTTGTAACCAACTGACACCCTGTATGTATATATGGAAGATGGTTTTATGTTTTGTATGTCCTGTTTGTATGTTTGTATCAAAATAAAAAACTTTTATATATAAAAAAAAAGACAGGGAAAGGTTGTAGAGGGCTGAATCGAGATGCTTCTGGTTCTAGGACCAGATTCAAGGCTGGTGCAGCCAGGTAACATCACTGGGTGACTTCACATCTTTTATTCCCTGTTATTCAGCCTGTTGTTCATACTGTTATACAGTAGCCCAGTGACCCAAAGTCACCAAGCTGGCTTTTGTGCCTGAGGTAGGACTAGAACTCACAGTCTCCTGGTGATCGGCCCAAAGTCACCCAGCTGCCTTCTATGCTTAAATTCACTGCCTAAAATTCACTTGTTTCTAGCCTGTTGCCTAGACAAAACTGGCTCTCCATGTATATTACAAGTCTCAGGTTTCCTTGATGACAAATTAGAGTTAACTAATTAATTAAAATTAGATGGCAACTTCTAATCCTGGATGGTTTTCCACTTAGCCTTTCGAATACCAAAATGAGATGTAGCTCAGTCTTAAGTGATGCAATCCATCATCTGCACATCAAACTCATCACTGGTTTCCTGCTTAACAGAAAATCTTGCCTCTCAGCCCCTTTTTAGTGCTTCTTAGAGTTCTCTCCGAGTATCAAATTTGGTCCAGCCAAATCGTGCCTCCTACCACAAGCCATGTATTTAACAAACAGTTGCAAATTTGGGATCCCATGCCTAACGTCTCATACGGGGGTTCCTCAATTTACAACAGTTGGTTTTGTGACTGTTGGAAGTTACCATGGTATTGAAAAAAAAGTGTCATTGTAACAAGAAGCAATGGGTGGAAACTAACCCAGGAGAGGAGCAACCTAGAACTAAGGAGAAACAATCCTGACAGTGGGAACAATTAACCAGTGGAATGGATTGCCTCCAGATGTTGTGGGGCTTCATCACTGGAGGTTTTGAAGAAGAGAGTGGACAGTGACTTGTCTGAAATGGTAGAGTCCCCTACTTGATCAGGGGGCTGGACTACAAGACCTCCGAGGGAGAATAGAAGGGGAACTTACCAAATTTGCAGATGATACTAAGCTGGCAGGAATAGCTAATATAGTGCAATATTAATGCAATATCAGGGGTTTTCAATTCAGTGTATAGATTGTGAAGGATGGGTGTTTTTGTTTATTTTCCATAGTCATAATATACACTGAAGATGGTATTTAATTTCGTTGTACGAGGTGCAATGACAATAAAGTAAAGTAAAGTAAACTCTCTCTTTCCCTTTCTCTCTCTTCTCTCTCTAGTTTTCTCTTTCTTTCTTTCTTTCTTTCTTTCTTTCTTTCTTTCTTTCTCTTTCTCTCTCTCTTTTCCTTTCTCTCTTTGTCTCTCTTTTCCTCTTTCTTCTTATTAATATAGTGCAATATTAATGCAATATCAGGGGTTTTCAATTCAATGTATAGAATGTGAAGGATGTGTTTTGTTTTATTTTATAGTCATAGTGTACACTGAAGATGGTATTTAATTTCGTTGTACGAGGTGCAATGACAATAAAGTTAAGTAAACTAAGTTAAACAGGGCATGGAAGCCTTGACCACAACTGAGCTGAAATTTTCTACTGTTGAGTGAGACAGTTGGGAAGCGAATGTCGCCCCACATTATGATCCTTCTTCCTACCATTGTTAAGTGAATCATTGCAGTGGTTAAGTGAGTGATATGGTTCGAATGTGAATCTGGTCTCCCCTTTGACTTGCCTGTTCAGATGATCAAGAGTTGATCGCAGGATTCCAGGATAACTGTAACTCGTCATAAATATGAGTTGGTTGGCAAGCACCCCAGTTTTGATCACATGACCATGGAGATGCTGCAATGTTTGAAAGTGTGAAAATCAAGTAAGTTGTAGAATATAGAGTAACAGAGTGGGGAGGGACCTTGGAAGGTCTTCTAGTCCAAGACAAGGAGACTATCGAACAAATGGTTGTCAGTTCTTTAAGCAATGTCAACTTAACCACATCGCACGTAGGTAGGATGAATAGAATAGAAAGGATAGGATGGAGAGGATAGGATAGGATAGGATAGGATAGGATAGGATAGAATAGAATAGATGGATGGAATGAATAAAGAATAGAGAAATAGAGAATAAAATAGAGAATAGAAATAAAGAGATAAGAGATAATAGAGATAGAAGGATAGAGATCAGGATAGAATAAGAATAAAAGGATAGAGAATAGAAATGGAGCAAGCGGAAGCAAACAGAATGAACGGAAACAGACAAAGGAACAGAACAAAATATGGAATGAATAGAATAGAATATTTATTGAAAGTGTGATTGGACACACAAGGAATTTGTCTTGGTGCATATGCTCTCAAAAGAAAAGACACATTCATCAAGAGTCAAGAATAATCAGGTACAACACTTAATGATAGTCATAGGGTACAAATAAGCAATCAAATCATGCTAGGAAACAGTCAATATAAATCATAAGGATACAAGCAACGAAGTTACAGTCTTATAGTCACAAGTAGGAGGGGATGGGTGATAGGAATGATGAGAAGATTAATAGTAATAATAATGTAGACTTAGTAAATAGTTGGATAGTGTTGAGGGAGTTAGTTTTTTAGCAGAGAGATGGTGTTCGTGAAAAAAACTGTCCTTGTGTCTAGTTGTTCTGGTGTGCAGTGCTCTATAGCGTCGTTTTGAGGGTAGGAGTTGAAACAGTTTATGTCCAAGATGTGAGGGGTCTGTATATATTTTCACAGCCCTCTTTTTGACTTGTGCAGTATATAGGTCCTCGATGGAAGGCAGGAAGGCAGTTCCACTGGTTGTTTGTTCTCATAGTTAGGAAGTGTTGTATTTATAGAAAATATATGCATGGTTTTTCTTCTTCTTCAATTGGGAACTCTCATTTGTTTTTCTTTTCTTTTTTTTTCCTTTTTTCCTTTTAGTAGCACAGAGAAAGACAAAGGCAACCAGATTTATTCAAAAGAGACAAGGGAGTTACAGCGAATTGAATAATCACATCATAAGGTAGAACATTGTAGCCCTGTTCCTAAGAGGAATTGCATAGCCGTGGTGAAAATGGCCCGAAGGCTACAGGAAATATGCCACTGTGTATAACAACATGAACATTGATTCCCGGGTGTTTAGAAATGGAAACCAAGAAAGGCATTTAAAAACTTGTGTCTGAAAAGCAGAGTAACACAGGGACAGTTGGCATCCGCTGTTGTGGTGCAGTGGTCAAATGCCGTATTGCAAGTGAACTTTGCCGACTGCCAGCAGTTCGATCCTGAACTGCTCAAAGTTGAGTCAGCCTTCTATCCTTCCCAGGTGAGTAACATGAGAAGCCAGATTGCTGGGGGCAGAGGCTGACTCTGTAAACTGCTCAGAGGGGGCTGGAAAGCTCTGTGAAGTTTAAGTGCTAGTGCTATCTACAGTATAGTTGTAATGGGAAAATGAAAAACAAGAATGTTTTCATTGATGAGACCTAAATCGGTTAAGCTTCTGTCCCATTCATATCATATCATAAATATCTATCTAAATATCAACTATCACCTATCTATCTATTTATCTGTCTGTCCATCTATCCAGATAGATAGATAGATAGATAGATAGATAGATAGAT
>CM019149.1:305075907-305143316 GCA_009733165.1 Naja naja
ATATTCAGTTTGCCTGGATTTGAAAAGGTTAAAGTGAGGTAGATCTTGAAGAGGCCAACCTTTCTTAATCCAGCCCATAACAGGTGCCAACACAGCATCTTTGGCAGATTCTCTGGCAATCTCAGCAGCATGGACTGGAAGCTTAGCAACGGTCTCCAGGAAAAGGTGTGAGTCTCAAGCCCACAGTCTTCCTTGTGGCAAGGTAGCAACGACTCAGTGCATCAGCATGTCCAATGTCCTTGCCAGGCCTGTGAATCAGTTTGTAGGCTGCAAGAAATTCAGTCCACCTCAGCATTCTTGGTGACAGGATAATAGGTGTAGGTTTGTCTCCTGCCACGATGCCAAGCAAAGGTTTGTGATCTGTAACAATGGTGAATGACCTGCCATACAGATATTCATGAAATTTCTTAACAGCTGCCAACTGCTAAAGCCTCCTTGTCCAATTGGCTGTAGTTCCTCTCTGCGGACAGCGGCAGAGTAGAATGGGGGCTTCCGGCCATTGGGAAGCCTATGAAAACCCTCCCACTCCAAAAGGGGATGCATCACAAGTCAGAACAACAGGTAAATTCTCAGAGAATTGAATCAACACAGCATCAGACGTGATTAGTCTCTTAATACTGTTAAATGCTGACTGTTCCTTCCGCCTCCAGATCCAAGCAGCCTTCTTATCAAGTAAACGATGTAAGGGTTCAGCAATAGATGCTTTGTGAGGTAGAAACATGTGATAAAAGTTAATAAGGCCAAGGAAGGCTTGCAGATCTGACTTGCAACGAGGTTTAGGGGCTTCCTTGATCGCTTTAACCTTGGCATCAGTGGGTGGATGCCCTGTTTATCAATCATGTACCCCAGAATTCAACTCTGTCTGTTTTGAGAGTGCATTTGTCTTCCTTGACTTTCAAACCTGCTTTTCTGAATCTGGTAAGGACTTCTCTGAGTCTCTCTTGAAGCTGAGTGTCATTTTCAGCAGAGATTAACACATCATCAAAATAAGGCACTACCCCAGGCAGTCCTTGCAACATTCTTTCCATAAGACTTTGAAAATGCCGGTGCCACGCTTACTCCAAATTGTAGTCTTTTACATTTGAAGGCACCTCTATGAGTCACAATTGTTTGTGCCTCTGCAGTGGCATCATCAACTGTTAATTGTTGATATGCCTGAGCTAAGTCCAGTTTAGCAAATACTGTACCCCTGCCAAGGGAATGGAGCAGATGATGCACAACAGGTACAGGGTATGCGCTCTGCTGCAGCGCATGGTTAAGTGTCCCTTGTAGTCACCACAGATTCTCACTGACCCATCAGCCTTGACTGGTGTGACTATGGGTGTTTCCCATCTGGAGTGGTCAGTAGGTTCCAAAACCCCTTGGGCGATGAGCTTATCTAATTGTGCATCAATTTTTTCCTTTAAAGCAAATGGAACCCTCCTGGGCTTTAAACGAATTGGGGCACCTTGGGGTCTAAACTGAAAGCAATAGGGTCCCCATATACTTGCCCAGTCCTTCGCTGAAGACCTCTGGAAACTCAGACTTCAAGGACTCTTCCCAGTCAGAACTGCTCACGTGATGGATGCCAGTCACCTCGATGCCAAGTGGCTTGAACCACTCAAGTCCCAGCAAACTTGGGCGATCCTTGTCCACGATGGTCAGTGGCAAACGCTTGGTGTGGCCTTTAAACTGCACGTTGAATTCCTCGCTCCAACTACTGGAATCTTGTTCCCTTGGTAGTCTTTGAGGGTCAGTGCTTGCTTCTGGAAATGTTTTTCTGAATTCTTGGAAAGAGTCTGTGTATAGTGTCCCATGACACCATAGATAAATAAGAGCCTGAGTCCACTTCCATGTGGCACGGTCTCCCTTCAATAAACACCTTCACATGTACTTTTCTGCTATTTAAATGTGAAGACTGACCAATGGATATTGTTTGGTGAGTTTCACTCTTGCCATTTGCTTTTGGATTTCCCCATTTTTCCAATTAAATTGTTGGGCTTAAAATCTTCCTCAGGAAATTTCTTCCTGAATGGTGGAGTTCTGGATGATTTGCAGACTCTGGCTATATGGCCCCGTTTCTCACAACGAGGCAAATGGAGTCAAAGAACTTGCATTCAGTGGGGGTGGCCCCCCACAGCCTCTGCAAACGAATCCTTGCCTGTTTTTCTCAGAGTCTTTTCTTTTCTTCTCCATTCTGAGCTTAAATCCCCTTCTTCCTCCTCACTGCTATCCGAATCAGAGTCTATTTGTTTGCAATGAGTTGTTGAGGATTTTTCCCCATCAGAATGGCTTGAGGCCTGGCTCGAGGCCTTGTTAATCTTTTTCATGGCCGCAGCTGAGGACTTGGTGGCTTCTGCTGAAACAGCCTCTTCAATAGCCTCTTTAAGCGTGATTTTTGGTTTCATTAACAGTTTGCTTTGTAAGATCTTATCTTTAAGGCCCAAAACAAACCGATCACATGGCCTCTTCTACGTGGTAAAGTCACAAGCACCCCAATGTCCCTTAAGCTTGCCACGAAGTCATTAACACTCTCGCTATCCCCTTGATCCCGACGGTAAAATTCGTGTCTCTTAATGAGGCACGATACTTGTGGCGTAATGGGCTCTTAAAAGTCTTTCTAATTCGGGCCATTCTATTACCTTCAATTCTGCTGCTCCCGCCAGCCTTCGCCATTTTGAAGACTGCGGACCGCAGTGTGTGAGAAAGACCGCCCTCTTCCGTCTCTCGGGGATGCCGGGCGAGATCGTTCCCTTCCAGGAACATGTGGAACCGGTCTGCATACGATTCCCAGTCTTCCGTCGCCGGATCGAACGGTGCTGGGGGGTGTTCAGCGCCATCTCGCTCAGTTGCTTGTTCGTCGTCGTCTTCTTCAGGGAAATCCCACCCTCACGCCAGTGTTAAGTTTGCATGAAGAGTCAGACGCGAGGAATTCCAAAAAGACTTTATTAATGACAACAGCTCGAATGGACCCGTCCGGGTAAGGCTACGGCTGCTTCTTATAGCCGGCAGCCGAGCTGTTAGCAATGGGAGTGCAGGGTTTCTTCCCGCACTATTTAAACCAATACCATTTGACATTTTACAAGACCAATTCAAATAAACCAATAACATTTAAACCTACATACATAACACCAACTAATTAAGGAATAAAATGTCCAGAAGTTAGAAATAGAAGAGGTTTTCAATAGAAGAGGATATTTGTTGATCAGAGTTGAACTATAAGGTCTTTGGTGCTCTCTGAGCTTGGTGGCTTTCTTGAAGACATTTCATGACCCAACTAGGTAACAGCATCTGTACTAGAAAAGTGCAGGGTTTGCTCTCTGTTTCTCTACTAGGGGTTTGCCAAGTCATCTTACCAACAGAAGTCTACCCCTACCAATAGGGACCTTGGTGCTCTCTGAGCTTGGCAGGGTTTTCTTGCAGATGTTTCATTACCCAACTAGGTAACATCATCAATGCTAGTGGGTGGAGGGTTTGCTCTCTACACCTATACTAGTGGTTTGCCATGTCAGCTTACAAATAGAAGAGCATATCTGTAGCTCAGGGTTGAACTGTGGGGTCCTTGGCACTCTCTGAGCTCGGCAGTTTTCTTGCAGACATTTTATAACCCAACTAAGTAACATCATCAGTATTAGAAGGGAGTGGGGTTTGCTCTTTATTTATATACAAGTGGGTTGTGGGGAATATTCTTGGTGGTTCCTTGATTTGGCTCTTGTTTACTGCTTGATTCTTGATCCAGTATGCTTTTGGAGGTGACAGGCTGAATGCACAGTGGCTAATAAGAAGACAGTAAAACAATTCACACAACACACCTCACCTGGCTTTTTTAATTAGCCCAAATGTCTGAATTGGTTGCAAAAAAAATTGAAGCATCACTCAACCCTTTGAGCTGGGCCTTCCCAAAGACATTTGTCCCCCAAAACCTAATCAGCCGTAATTCTAACCAAACCTAACATGCTCATCTGCTACCTTTTGCATTAGCCTGGTGGGTTATATAGCAAGAACTCAGCCAAATATGTGTACGGTTGTAAAATAGAGAAATGGATTTGAATTTAAAGCTGGCAATTATCTTTGCAAGGTTGTTTCGGCTTTAATTTGTGCTGTTTGGATGCTGGGTAAAAACTCCACTGTGGGTCTTTTCAGATTGTTCCACTTTGTGCCATTGATGTCTTCCTGGAACATTGTCATCTCAACAACAAAACTTCCAATTTTTTCCCTTGGTTACTTTATGGGCCCAGGACTCTAGTCTCTATTAATGTTCAGTTCCCAGTAACTAAAATGAGGTGTTCTTTTTTTTCTCCCTGTCATTCCATGAAAAGAGATTTAATGCACTTGGTTGCCTGCAAATCTAGCTTCAATTTGTAGCTTAAAGTTGTATAACATCAAGGCTTCATAAAGCTTTATAAGAGAACGATACTCTTCTACTTCATTTGGTTCATGCAGATTGGGGATTTGGCAGCTGAGAATCTGAATCTTTTTTTAAAAAAAAAATTAGCAATTCCCTTGGAGTGTGCACCCACACAGATGCACGCACAATCAATGTCTCAGTTGTGTAAGCCCTTCTTTTGAGAGAGAGAGAGAAAGAGAGAGAAAGAGAGGTGGAGGTGGAGGTGGACAGTCACACAGTGTTAATTCAAATGACTTTTGACAATCTTCTTTTGGAGGCCAGGAGAAAAAAATAATTCTACAGGTTTGTCCTGGAAAATTAATTTGTTCTTGCAAAGCTTTGAGGGTTTTGAATCTCTGTTTTGGGGTTGTTAAGGGTGACCTGCAGCTTGAGAGGGTCCCTCATCACTGGTGATTCCTGGTTCTGTTATTAACACCTAGTGGTTTTATTTGTGTGTGTGTGTGTGTGTGTTTGTGTGTGTGTGTGTGTGCGCACATGCACGCATGTGTGCATGTTTGGAGGAGAACATTCTCAACTATGTCCCAAAGGTGCTTTTTTCAAGAGTAGAGTAGAGTAGAGTAGAGTAGAGTAGAGTAGAGTAGAGTAGAATAGAATATTGGAATGAAGAATAGAATAGAATAGAATAGAATAGAATAGAATAGAATATTGGAATGAAGAATAGAATAGAATAGAATAGAATAGAATAGAATGAAGAATAGAATAGAATAGAATAGAATAGAATAGAATAGAATAGAATATGGAATGAAGAATAGAATAGAATAGAATAGAATAGAATAGAATAGAATAGAATAGAATAGAATAGAACAGAACTCAGCTCAACTCTTTATTGGCCAAGTGTGATTGGACACACAACTAATTTGTCTTCGGTACATACATTCATCATAAATCATAAAATACAGTGATAGTTATAGGATACTAAATAAGCAATCAACATAAATCACACTAGGAAACTAAATAAAACAATACAAATCCTAAAGATACAAGCAACAAAGTTATAGTCATAAGTAGAAAAGGAGATAGGAAATATGAGAAGAATAATAGTGATACAGCCTTACTACATAGTTTGACGATGTTGTGGGAATTCGTTGTTTAGCAGAGTGATGGCATCGAGAAAAAAACTGTCCTTGTGTCGAGTTGTTCTAATGGACTTTCTGGTTTTTTCTTTGAAGACGTTTTGCTTCTCATCCAAGAAACTTCTTCAGCTCTTCTTCAGCTCAGAAGCAAAACGTCTTCAAAGAAAAACAAGAAAGTCTAGTTGCCCCTTGAAAAAAAACATCTTTGGGACAATCATGAACCTGGTTGACTGAAAATCTCCATGGACATTTAGCTACACATTCTCAAGTATGGATTTTTCTAATATCATGAAAGAAGAACTGAGTTTTCCACGAGTAGCTTATGGTAAGGTTCCTCATGATTCTTGCCTTTCTAACCACATGTGCTGCAACTTTTCCAAGATCTTTGTGATAAATTCTTGTTGGGAATCTAATAATTGTAGCCTGTCCTTGAAAAGATGTTGAGACCATAGAAAGAGTGCAGAGAAGCGCAACACAGATGATCAGCAGTCTGGAGGTTAAACCGTATGATGAGCGATTGAGGTGTGTCTAGTCTTACAAGGAGAAGGGTGATGTGATAGTAGTTTTCCAGCACTTGAGGGGCAGTCATAAAGAAGAGGGGATTGACTTATTCTCCAAAGCAACTCAGGGCAGGACAAGAAGTAATGGGTGGAACATCATTAAAGAGAGATCCAAACTAGAACTAAGGGGATTTTGAACCAATCTTCAGGAGATGGTGAGTTTTTGTCCCACCTTAAGTATGAAAGTTGGCTAGGTGACTTTGGGTTAGTCACCAGGAGATGGTGAGTTCTTGTTCCACTTCTGGGACAAAAACTGACTGGGTGACTTTGGGCCAATTGCCACGAGGTACTGAATTCTAGTCTTGTCTTAGGCATGAAAGTCGGCTAGGTGACTTTGGGTTAGTCACCCGAGATGGTGAGTTCTTGTTCCACTTCTGTTACAAAAGCCAACTGGGTGTCTTTGGGCCAATCATCAGGAGACAGTGAGTTCTAGTCTTGCCTTAGGCATGAAAGCTGGCTAGGTGTCTTTCAGCCACTCACCAGGAGACAGTGAGTTCTAGTCTTGCCTTAGGCATGAAAGCTGGCTGAGTGCCTTTCAGCCACTCACCAGGAGACAGTGAGTTCTAGTCTTGCCTTAGGCATGAAAGCTGGCTAGGTGTCTTTCAGCCACTCACCAGGAGACAGTGAGTTCTAGTCTTGCCTTAGGCATGAAAGTTGGCTGAGTGCCTTTCAGCCACTCACCAGGAGAAAGTGAGTTCTAGTTTTGCTTTAGGCATGAAAGCTGACTGGGCGGCTTTGGGCCAATCACCAGGAGACAGTGAGTACTAGTTTTGCCTTAGGCATGAAAGCTGGCTTGATGTCTTTGAGCCACTCACCAGGAGACAGTGAGTTCTAGTTTTGCCTTAGGCATGAAAGCTGGCTCGGTGTCTTTGATCCAGTCTATCTCTCTGAGCCAACCTACCTCACAGGATTGTTTTTTTTGGGGGGGGAAACAGAAGGAGGAAAATGTGCTGTTGTGTGTTTGCTGCCTTGGGTTATTTTTAAAAATAATAACAGTGGAAGATCGATAAATACAATGAAAGAAATCAAAATTAAAAAAAAATTATAAGGTCTGCGGAGAGGGAGGAAAAAACCCATGACTCTTGAAAGAATCCCCTCTACAAATTAAATCTGGAAGCCCAAAGACAAAGGAATGGAGAATTAATATTGCCACCAATATGAGACTCTCCGAATCAGATAAGACTCCTCATTAAAAGATGCACGAAGCAGCAAACGGCTGGATAATACCATCAGCTCAGAGCTTCCCTTGGAACATCTAAATACATTAAATCCATAAAACTAAATGAAAGCAGCTGCCGTTTTATAGAAATAAAAGCTGCTACTCCTATTACCCCAAAAACAGGGGGGGGGGGGAACCCAAGCACTTATGGAATGAAAGAGGGGAAAAAAATAATAATAAAATTAAAGGGGAGCAGAGAAAGCAGAGCAAGTCGCAGGGAAGAATGGAAGTTTGCTTGGTAACTTCCAAGGGAAGGGAAGAGAAAAAAAAGAGATTTTTTTTTTTTTTAAGTTTAATTGGAAGCTCTGAGGATCCTGGAATTTTTTTTGTGTATTGGATGCTCAGCCTTAAGACAGGGAAAGGTTGGGATTGATCTAGAGAAATGGGAAAAATTATGGTCCCAGAATTATAAAATGACAATGTCAACTGCTTATAAAGAAAATTTGTATAAGATGTTTTACAGGTGGCACTTACCCCTGACGAGAATTGCAAGAATGTTTAAGAATAAATCGGATAAATGTTGGAAATGTCATCGGATACCTGGATCATACTACCATATGTGGTGGACTTGTCCGGATGCAAAAAGATATTGGACTAAAATCCACATATGGTTGGAAAAAATGATACAACAACACATAGACTTGAAACCAGAAATATTTTTATTGGGAATTATACCAGATATCTACAATAAAGAGTTGAAATATTTGATTGTAAATGTTTTAACAGCAGCTAGAATTGTATTTGCCAAAATTGGAAGAATGATAAAATATCTATGCAGGAGGAAGTGATTAGGAAAATTATGGACTGTGCTGAAATGAGTAAACTGACATTTGAAATTAGAGAACAAGAAGATAAACAATTTTACAAGATATGGGATTTGTTTTATCAATGGTTGGATAAAAGACTTGGTAATGCAATAGACTATATAATTTTGTAATAGAAATATAATAGGCTGATATAAAATATAATGTTGATATATATAACCATTGGATGAAAGTATAACATAAACTTTAGATTAAAAATATATCTTGTATATATGATGAAATAGTTTAATTGTACACAAGTAATAATTGATAAATACATAATGTTTTATTGATAATATGAGAAATTTTCTTTTTGATAAATTGTGAGTGATGAATATGAAAGGATGACGCAAAGGATTTGTAACCAACTGACACCCTGTATGTATATATGGAAGATGGTTTTTATGTTTTGTATGTCCTGTTTGTATGTTTGTATCAAAATAAAAAAACTTTTATATATAAAAAAAAGACAGGGAAAGGTTGTAGAGGGCTGAATCAAGATGCTTCTGGTTCTAGGACCAGATTCAAGGCTGGTGCAGCCAGGTAACATCACTGGGTGACTTCACATCTTTTATTCCCTGTTATTCAGCCTGTTATTCATACTGTTATACAGTAGCCCAGTGACCCAAAGTCACCCAGCTGGTTTTTGTGTCTAAGGTAGGACTAGAACTCACAGTCTCCTGGTGATTGGCCCAAAGTCACCAAGCTGGCTTTTGTGCCTGAGGTAGGACTAGAACTCACAGTCTCCTGGTGATCAGCCCAAAGTCACCCAGCTGCCTTCTATGCTTAAATTCACTGCCTAAAATTCACTTGTTTCTAGCCTGTTGCCTAGACAAAACTGGCTCTCCATGTATATTACAAGTCTCAGGTTTCCTTGATGACAAATTAGAGTTAACTAATTAATTAAAATTAGATGGCAACTTCTAATCCCTGGATGGTTTTTCCACTTAGCCTTTCGAATACCAAAATGAGATGTAGCTCAGTCTTAAGTGATGCAATCCATCATCTGCACATCAAACTCATCATTGGTTTCCTGCTTAACAGAAAATCTTGCCTCTCAGCCCCTTTTTAGTGCTTCTTAGAGTTCTCTCCGAGTATCAAATTTGGTCCAGCCAAATCGTGCCTCCTACCACAAGCCACGTATTTAACGAACAGTTGCAAATTTGGGATCCCATGCCTAACGTCTCATACGGGGGGTTCCTCAATTTACAACAGTTGGTTTTGTGACTTTTGGAAGTTACCATGGTATTGAAAAAAAGTGTCATTGTAACAAGAAGCAATGGGTGGAAACTAACCCAGGAGAGGAGCAACCTAGAACTAAGGAGAAACAATCCTGACAGTGGGAACAATTAACCAGTGGAATGGATTGCCTCCAGATGTTGTGGGGCTTCATCACTGGAGGTTTTGAAGAAGAGAGTGGACAGTGACTTGTCTGAAATGGTAGAGTCCCCTACTTGATCAGGGGGCTGGACTACAAGACCTCGAGGGAGAATAGAAGGGGAACTTACCAAATTTGCAGATGATACTAAGCTGGCAGGAATAGCTAATATACTGCAATATTAATGCAATATCAGGGGTTTTCAATTCAGTGTATAGAATGTGAAGGATGGGTGTTTTTGTTTATTTTCCATAGTCATAATATACACTGAAGATGGTATTTAATTTCGTTGTACGAGGTGCAATGACAATAAAGTAAAGTAAAGTAAACTCTCTCTTTCCTTTTCTCTCTCTCTTTTGTCTCTAGTTTCTTTCTTTCTTTCTTTCTTTCTTTCTTTCTTTCTTTCTTTCTCTCTTTCTCTCTCTCTTTCCCTTTCTCTCTTTGTCTCTCTTTTCCTCTTTCTTCTTATTAATATAGTGCAATATTAATGCAATATCAGGGGTTTTCAATTCAATGTATAGAATGTGAAGGATGTGTATTTGTGTTTATTTTTATAGTCATAGTGTACACTGAAGATGGTATTTAATTTCGTTGTACGAGGTGCAATGACAATAAAGTTAAGTAAACTAAGTTAAACAGGGCATGGAAGCCTTACGACCACAACTGAGCTGAAATTTTCTACTGTTGAGTGAGACAGTTGGGAAGCGAATGTCGCCCCACATTATGATCCTTCTTCCTACCATTGTTAAGTGAATCATTGCAGTGGTTAAGTGAGTGATATGGTTGCGAATGTGAATCTGGTCTCCCCTTTGACTTGCCTGTTCAGATGATCCGCAAGAGTTGATCGCAGGATTCCAGGATAACTGTAACTCGTCATAAATATGAGTTGGTTGGCAAGCACCCCAGTTTTGATCACATGACCATGGAGATGCTGCAATGTTTGAAAGTGTGAAAATCAGAAGTAAGTTGTAGAATATAGAGTAACAGAGTGGGGAGGGACCTTGGAGGTCTTCTAGTCCAAATCCCTGCTCAGACAGGAGACTCTATGTCAGACAAATGGTTGTCCAGTCTCTTTTTGAAAGCTTCCAGTAATGAAGCACCCACAACTTCTGAAGACAAGCAGATAGGATAGGATAGGATAGAATAAGGAATAGGATAGGATAGGATAGAATAGAATAGAATAGAATAGAATAGAATAGAAAATATGGAATGGAATGGAATAGAGAATAGAGAATAGAGAATAGAGAATAGAGAATAGAGAATAGAGAATAGAGAATAGAGAATAGAGAATAGAGAATAGAGAATAGAGAACAGAGAATAGAGAACAGAGAATAGAGAATAGAGAATAGAGAATGGAGCAGAGCGGAGTGGAGAACGGAATGGAACGGAACAGAACAGAACAGAACAGAACAGAACAGAATATATGGAATGGAATAGAATAGAATTATTTATTGGCCAAGTGTGATTGGACACACAAGGAATTTGTCTTGGTGCATATGCTCTCAAAAGAAAAGACACATTCATCAAGAGTCAAGAATAATCAGGTACAACACTTAATGATAGTCATAGGGTACAAATAAGCAATCAAATCATGCTAGGAAACAGTCAATATAAATCATAAGGATACAAGCAATGAAGTTACAGTCTTATAGTCACAAGTAGGAGGGGATGGGTGATAGGAATGATGAGAAGATTAATAGTAATAATAATGTAGACTTAGTAAATAGTTGGATAGTGTTGAGGGAGTTAGTTTTTTAGCAGAGAGATGGTGTTCATGGAAAAAAAACTGTCCTTGTGTCTAGTTGTTCTGGTGTGCAGTGCTCTATAGCATCATTTTGAGGGTAGGAGTTGAAACAGTTTGTGTCCAAGATGTGAGGGGTCTGTATATATTTTCACAGCCCACTTTTTGACTTGTGCAGTATATAGGTCCTCGATGGAAGGCAGGAAGGCAGTTCCACTGGTTGTTTGTTCTCATAGTTAGGAAGTGTTGTACTTATAGAAAATATATGCATGGTTTTTCTTCTTCTTCAATTGGGAACTCTCATTTGTTTTTCTTTTCTTTTTTTCCTTTTTTCCTTTTAATAGCACAGAGAAAGACAAAGGCAACCAGATTTATTCAAAAGAGACAAGGGAGTTACAGCGAATTGAATAATCACATCATAAGGTAGAACATTGTAGCCCTGTTCCTAAGAGGAATTGCATAGCCGTGGTGAAAATGGCCCGAAGGCTACAGGAAATATGCCACTGTGTATAACAACATGAACATTGATTCCCAGGTGTTTTCAAGAAATGGAAACCAAGAAAGGCATTTAAAAACTTGTGTCTGAAAAGCAGAGTAACACAGGGACAGTTGGCATCCGCTGTTGTGGTGCAGTGGTCAAATGCCGTATTGCAAGCGAACTTTGCCGACTGCCAGCAGTTCGATCCTGAACTGCTCAAAGTTGAGTCAGCCTTCTATCCTTCCCAGGTGAGTAACATGAGAAGCCAGATTGCTGGGGGGGCAAGAGGCTGACTCTGTAAACTGCTCAGAGGGGGCTGGAAAGCTCTGTGAAGTGGTATATAAGTTTAAGGGCTAGTGCTATCTACAGTATAGTTGTAATGGGAAAATGAAAAACAAGAATGTTTTCATTGATGAGACCTAAATCGGTTAAGCTTCTGTCCCATTCATATCATATCATAAATATCTATCTATCTATCAACTATCACCTATCTATCTATTTATCTGTCTGTCCATCTATCCAGATAGATAGATAGATAGATAGATAGATAGATAGATAGACAGACAGACAGACACAGATAGATAGATAGATAGATAGATAGATAGATAGATAGATAGATAGATAGATAGATAGATAATAGATGGATGGACGAATGAACAGAGATGGACACAGGCAGGGATGGATGGATGGACACACTGACATAGACAGACAGATACCAATTGAGATGGATAGATGGATGGATGGATGGATGGACTGACGGGCGGACAGAGAGATGGACACAGACAGTGATGAATGGATGGATGGACACAGACATAGACCGACAGATACAGACAGAGATGGATAGATAGATAGATAGATAGATAGATAGATAGATAGATAGATATGGAGGGATGGATGGATGGATGGATGGATGGATGGATGGATGGACGGACAGAGATGGACACAGACAGGGATGGATGGATGGACACACTGACATAGACAGACATACAAACAGAGATGGATGGATGGATGGATGGATAGATAGATAGATAGATAGAAGATAGATGATAGAGATGGATGGATGGATGGATGGATGGATGGATGGATGGATGGACGGACAGAGATGGACACAGACAGGGATGGATGGATGGACACACTGACATAGACAGACATACAAACAGAGATGGATGGATGGATGGATAGATGATAGATAGATAGATAGATAGATAGATAGATAGAGATGGATGGATGGATGGATGGATGGATGGATGGACAGAGATGGACACAGACAGGGATGGATGGATGGACACACTGACATAGACAGACATACAAACAGAGATGGATGGATGGATGGATGGATGGATGGATGGATAGGTAGGTAGGTAGGTAGATAGATAGATAGAGATGGATGGATGGATGGATGGATGGACGGACAGAGATGGACACAGACAGGGATGGATGGATGGACACACTGACATAGACAGACATACAAACAGAGATGGATGGATGGATAGATAGATAGATAGATAGATAGATCGATAGATAGATATGGATGGATGGATGGATGGATGGATGGATGGATGGACGGACAGAGATGGACACAGACAGGGATGGATGGATGGACACACTGACATAGACAGACATACAAACAGAGATGGATGGATGGATGGATGGATGGATGGATGGATGGATGGATAGATAGGTAGGTAGGTAGATAGATAGAGATGGATGGATGGATGGATGGATGGATGGACAGAGATGGACACAGACAGGGATGGATGGATGGACACACTGACATAGACAGACATACAAACAGAGATGGATGGATGGATAGTTAGATAGATAGATAGATAGATAGATAGATAGATAGATAGATAGATAGAGAGATGGTGTTCTCTGACCTTGGTTGTTTTCTTGATGATCCAAAAGTGCTTTTTCAAAAGGCAATGAACGTCTTTCTAAAGCGAAACTTCTTCAAGGAAAATCAAAAGTCCAGTTGCCTATTGAAAAAGCACTTTTGGGACAACCATGACCTGGATGACTGAGAACCTCCATAGAAGTTTTCCTTGTCGACATTTCATTACCCAACCAAGTAACTTCATCAGTGCTATAGAGGGAGTGGGGCTTGCTCTGCATTTATATACAAGTGATTTGACCTATTGGTGTGGGTAGGTGTGTTCTTTCTTTGGATGATGATGACACTCAACTGCAAGTATTATCTGCTTTCCATTAGGATACATCAGTTGTTGGGTGATTCTGAATATTGAGATTGATGTACAGGAGGGAATATTCTATATTGACAGTTCTACAAATGGTTCTTCGACTTGCCCATCATGCAATCACAGTCTGTTTTAATTCCATTCATCTTCCTTCCATCTAAAGAGGAGATGGCATCGTTAGCATGAAAGGAAGATATAGTCGATAGGTAGCGCACCTGGAGATGCATCACTTTGTTGGAGAAATTAATAATTACAACAATCTGAATGCCATCAGTTAGCTCTTTTCCCACTCCTCCTCCAGAATTCATTAATTAAAAAGCTTTTCCACTCTCCCGAGATGCTACTACTTTTTTTAGAAAGAAAACCAAGTCTTTGATCAGATCTCATTACTTTTGAGATATTATTTTACATATTAAAAAGAAGGAAGCAGAAATGGGTGTATAATGCTAGCCTACCTGGTTTTGATAATTTTTTCTGGAAGTGAGTAAAATGATTCCCAAGATAATAACAATATATGGAACTTTTAGGCTGCCCAGATCTCAGTGACTGTGCCCCATGGGATGAACCCTTTGTGCTAAATGTTCATTTCTCCACCACCTACTGTGATCTCAGGATATTCTTTTGCCATGTTTTTGGTTTGTAATTGACTTTCAGATGCATTGGATCAAAGCTAAGATTCTCTGTGCAATGTATAGTAGAATGACAGAAGAACAAAGTTGGAAGGGACTTTGGAGGTCTTCTACTCATAGAACGTAGAATGGTAGAGTTGGAAGGGAACTTGGGGTCTTCTAGTCATAGAATGTAGAATGGTAAAGTTGGAAGGGAACTTGGGGTCTTCTAGTCATAGAATGTAGAATGGTAAAGTTGGAAGGGAACTTGGGGTCTTCTAGTCATAGAAAGTAGAATGGTAGAGTTGGAAGGGAACTTGGGGGTCTTCTAGTCATAGAACGTAGAATGGTAGAGTTGGAAGGGAACTTGGGGTCTTCTAGTCATAGAATATAGAATGGTAAAGTTGGAAGGGAACTTGGAGATCTTCTAGTCATAGAACGTAGAATGGTAGAGTTGGAAGGCAACTTGGGGGTCTTCTAGTCATAGAATGTAGAATGGTAAAGTTGGAAGGGAACTTGGGGTCTTCTAGTCATAGAATATAGAATGGTAAAGTTGGAAGGGAACTTGGAGATCTTCTAGTCATAGAACTTAGAATAGTAGAGTTGGAAGGGAGCTTGGAGATCTTCTAATCCAACTACCTGCTTGAGCAGGAGATTCTATACTATTTCAGATAAATGGTTGTCCAGTCTCTTCTTAAAAGCCTCCAGTGATGGAGCATCCACAACTTCTGAAGGCAAGCTGTTCCATTGCTTGTTTGCTCTCATAGTTAGGACATTTCTCCTTAGTTCTAAGTTGCTTCTCTTCTAATCCAGACCCTTCCTCCAGCAGGAGATCCTATACCATTCCAGACAAGTGCCTATCCAGTCCCTTGTTAACAACCTCCAGTGATGGAACACCCACAACTTCTGGAGGCAAACTGTTCCTCTGATTAATTACCAGAACGACAGAGTCAGAAGGGACCTTGGAGGTAATCTGGTCCAACCCCTTGCTCCAGCTGGAGAACCTATACCATTTCAGACAAATAGCTCTCCGGTCTCTTCTTAAAAGCCTCCAGTGATGGAGCAACCACACCTTCTGGAGGCAAGTTGTTCCACTGGTTGATTGTTCTCCCTGTCAGGAAATTTCTCCTTATTTCTATATTGAGTGATTAATTGATTGACTTGGCTTGATTTCCATCTTCATCCAGCTCACAAATGGTCCCTATCTTGCATATGGTTAGAAAACATGGGGCCCAAACACCACATACATCCAAAGCAGACTAAATGAGTCTACTTCCAGCAAATTCCCATTGAGATCCTTTCATTTCTGGGTTTAATCACAGTGTAGCTCAACGCCCAGGGCAAAAAAAATGAATTTTCAGGAACTTGGGGAATACTAGCGAAGTCAGGGCTATCAGAATTTTTAGCAAATATTGTTCTAGAGAGCAGGCACTGCAATTTAGAGATTATGCCTCCAGGTGACATTGTTTCATAGAGGGAAATTAAAATGTGCCCTGTGTGCTGTATCTCGGTGGACAAAGAACATCAACTGGAGGCAGGCAGTCTCACAAATAATATAGCCCTATGACATGAAGGATTTTATAGAGGGTAACCAATACCTTGAATTGCATCTGGTATCGTATAGTATATAAACTAGTGGATAGGATAGGATTGGATAGGATAGGATACAAAATAGAGAGTAGTGTAGCATAGCGTAGCATAGCGTAGCATAGCATAGCGTAGCGTAGCATAGCATAGCGTAGCGTAGCGTAGCATAGCATAGCGTAGCGTAGCGTAGCGTAGCGTAGCGTAGCGTAGCATAGCGTAGCATAGCGTAGCTAGCATAGCATAGCGTAGCGTAGCATAGTGTAGCATAGCATAGCTAGCATAGCGTAGCGTAGCGAAGCTCGCATAGCATAACATAGCATAGCTAGCGTAGCATAGCCTAGCCTAGCCTAGCCTAGCATAGCCTAGCATAGCCTAGCATAGCATACCGTAGCGTACCGTAGCGTACTGTAGCATAGCTAGCATAGTATAGCATAGCATAGCTAGCGTACCGTAGCATAGCGTAGCATAGCGTAGCATAGTGTGTCATAGCATAGCATAGCATAGCGTAGCGTAGCGTAGCATAGCTAGCATAGCATAGCATAGCATAGCATAGCATAGCATAAAATATCATAGCATAGCACAGGACAGGACAGGACAGGACTTTATTGTCACTTTGAATGTACACCAATCGGCACACATTAAAATGAAATTTCACTGCATAAAGCTCTCAAAGGGTCACTACCTCCAATATACACTATATAAACATGACTAAATAAAAATACAAAATTATGTATATACCCACATATATTATATGACACAGAGAAACAACACAGTTTAGTTCAGATATATACATCTACATGGTGAGAAAAATGAATCTCGTGACTTTACCAGAAGGATGGCATAGGGATCAAAGCCATTACAGAATCTGGTAGCCCTTCTAGAAATACTTTGAAATCCCCTTCCAGAGGGGAACAACAGAGCATGAAGTTGGTGTGTGGGGTCTCTAACAATATTTTGAGCTCTTAAATACACAGTGCTTATAAGCAGTATCCTGAATAACAGGAAAGCAGCTTCTTATAATCTTCTCTGCTGTCCTCACCACTCTCTGTAGGGACTTTCTATCTGAGGCGCTGCTGCTACCAAACCAAACACCTTGCAATGTTAGTGACAGGCAAGTCCTCAACTTACAAAAGTTCACTTAGTAATCATTCAAAATTGCAACAGCACTGAATAGTGTGACTCCAAAACATCTGAAGGCCAGCCATTTGCTTATCCTGAACCAGAGAGTAAAGGCCATTAAAGTGATTCTAACCTGTGTTGGGTTCACCGAGGAGGAAAACCAGGAAGCGAGGACTGACACAATTGGAAGCAGCCCTGATGGGTTATGTTACTACCTAGAGCTACCTTCCAGGTGTTTTCACCTAATGTTCCACATATGGAAATCAATCAGCCCTAAGTTGCTGGGGAGGGGTGGAAATGTGAATTCTTGCCTCGTTATGTAGTAACCACGGGGATAATTTGGATGGTGTCCCACTCTATGGCATACTTACCTTAATGGTTAATTGTCCCTCTCTGTTGCATTGCCATTTTTATCATTGATGGGAAGAGATAAGAAATGCAAAACCATCTTGAGTTCAAGCTCATGCATCTTTGTTTTTGGAGATGGAGGGAAGTGAGAATCTTCCAGTGTCTTATCCCAGCAAAAATATCAACCATTTGTCTTTTTTTTTTAACTTTCTGATTAAAACACTAATCTAATCTGAACTTAATCCCTTTCTATTTTCGAGAAGAAATTGGAAGGGTGGGTAAATGGGGGGAGGAGGAGAAGGAGGAGGAGGAGGAGGAGGAGGAGGAGGAGGAGGAGGAGACAGGAATCCGTAATAATATTGTTGGTTGCTGATGAGACAGCGTTTTCCAGACTGTTGAACTTGCAACGTTACACAGATCTATATGAGATTTCTTCGGAGAGATTTCTGATACGGTCTAATTGAAATGGAGGGGACACCTGTATTTCATATCTGCTTAGAAAGTTAATGGAATGAAGATAGGGAAATCCATATCTTTGCCTGGGAAGTTGGCAGTCTTATCTCGGCTTGGGGAACCAGGGAGGGAAGATGAACGCAGGTAGCTGACAAAGCTCGGAGTCCTCCCACTGTCAGATTTGTGAGCCTTAAGATATTTTTTGGGGGTTTGAGATTTATTTTTATTTTATTTTATTTTTAATTACATTTATATGCTGCCCTTCTCTGAAGACTCAGGGCGGCTTACAATTTTTGGGATACAACCCAGTGTGCTCAGCAATAGCCTTCATTCCGTTGTATATGCCTGCTTATTACTAAGCAGCATTTTTACAAAGTCAGCTTATTGCCCCCAACAATCTTGGGTCCTCAATTTACCTACCCCGAGAGGATGGAAGGCTGAGTCAACCTTGAGCCTGGTGGGATTCGAGCCTACAGCAGTTGTAGGCAGCTGGAACTTAAGTGCAGGCAATTAACAGCCTGAGCCACCCAAGGCCTATGTTAATAGACAGACCCACATTGAAAGGAGGATGGCCAGTTTACAACAGAAGGGCAAAGAGATGTCCCTGGTTTGAATGCAACTTCCGGAATAACAGAGTTGGAAGGGACCTTGGAGGTCTTCTAGACCAACCCATTGCACAAGCAGGAAACCCTACACCATTCCAGACAAATGGCTGTCCAATCTCTTCTTTAAAAGCTCCAGTGATGTTGGAGCACTCACAACTTCTGGAGGCAACTCATTCCACTGAGTAATTGTTCTCACTGTCAGTTACTTTCTCCTTAGTTCTAGGGTGGATCTCTCTTCGATGTGTTTCCAGCCATTGCTTTTTGTTCAGGAAGAGGAGGGGGGAGGTGGAAGAAGAAGAGGAGGAGGAGGAGGAGAAGGAGGAGGAGGAGGAGGACTGTAGAGTCTTTTGATGGTCTCTGAGCTTGGTGGTTTTCTTGCAGATGTTTCATTACCCAACTAAGTAACATCATCAATGCTGGGGGAGAGGAGGAAGAGGGGAAGAGGAAGAAGAGGGGAAGAGCAGGAAGAAGAGGAGTAGTGGAGAAGGAGCAGGAAAAGAGGAGGAGGAAGAGAAGGAAGAGGGGAAGAGGAGGAGGAGGAAGAGGTGGAGGGTGAGGAATAATAATGAAAAGACATCAATTTGTGGTCAATTGTCGGAAACTCTTTCCGATGAGTTAGGCACTAACTGATATGACATGCGGAGAATAAAAGACGGAGAACTTGTCAATAGCCCATTGATTGTTCCTATCGAATTGACTGAGGGCATTGTACGAAAGAGTTGTGTCTTGTATGAGATGCTAGCACTTCCCTTCTAAATAAATTACACTTAAATTAACCATGCCAACATAGAATGGGGAGGGAATCATCAGAGGTTTTCTTGGAAAAGACTCTTGTTCGATGCCATGTCCGGGTTCAAAACGGCACAATACTAAAACACCAGAGCAATGCTATAAACATGTTTCTTTCTGTCTCCTTCTAATACTTTGCTCATTGGTATCGGTTGCTTATAGTTATGACCCACAGATTAAGAATAAAAAAACCCTCATATTGCAAGGACAGAAATTACTCTTTGGCTCTCTAGTTTTTCTGGATTATGAACCATTTGGGAATAATTCAACTCTGCTCAAAGCTGTACAGAGTCCCCATTAAGCCTGTAACATCGGGAAAAAAATTGTATTATTCATTTGTATTTATGTTTTTTAATCCTACCTTTGATTGGTCTCTGTTTTTGAAAAAATCAAGGTGGACACAACAGATCATCCTACTTCATCCTATTTTCCCCACAACAACAGCCCTGTGAGGTGGATTGGGGTGAAAGAAAGAGGATTGGCCCAAAGTCACCCAGTTGGCTTTCACGCCTAAGGCAGGAATGGAATTCACTCTCCTGCCGATTGGCTCAACCAGATGGCTTTGAGCCAATCATGAAATGACAGCCCAATCAAGGAACCATCAAGAATATTCATGATCCACCTAGATAACATCATCAGTGCTAGGTGGAGGTGAGGTTTGCTCTCTATTTCTATACAAGTGGCTTGCCCTCTCGGTGGGAATAGAATAGAATAGAATAGAATAGAATAGAATAGAATAGAATAGAATAGAATAGAATAGAATAGAATTCTTTATTGGCCAAGTGTGATTGGACACACAAGGAATTTGTCTCCAGTGCATAAGCTCCCAGTGTACATAAAAATATATTCATCAAGAATCATCAGGTACAACACTTAATGATAGTCACAGGGTACAATAAACAATCAAATCATACTAGGAAACAGTCCATATAAATCGTAAGGATACAAGTGACAAAGTTACAGTCATACAGTCACAAGTGGGAGGGGATGGGTGATAAGGAGTGATGAGAAGATTAATAGTGATAGTAGTGCAGACTTTGTAAATAGTATGACAGTGTTGAGGGAATTATTTGTTTAGCAGAGTGATGGCATTCAGGAAAACTGTCCTTGTGTCTAGTTGTTCTGGTGTGCAGTGCTCTATAGCATCGTTTTGAGGGAAGGAGTTGAAACAGTTTATGTCCGGGATGTGAGGGGTCTGTAAATATTTTCACAGTCCTCTTTTTGACTCATGCAGCATACAGGTCCTTGATGGAAGGCAGGTGGGTAGCCATTGTTTTTTCTGCAGTCCTAACTACACTCTGAAGTCTGTGTCTGTCTTGTTGGGTTGCAGAGCCAAACCAGACGGTTATAGAGGTGCAGATGACAAACTCAATCATTCCTCTGTAGAACTGGATCAGCAGCAGCTGAATAGAATAGAACAAGAGCTGGAAGGACCTTGGAGGTCTTCTAGTTCAACCCCCTGCTCAAGCAGGAGAACCTATACTATTAGTATTTCAGACATATGACTGTCTAGTCTCTTCTTAAAAACCTCTACTGATGGAAGACCCACAACTTCTGGAGGCAAGCTAATCCACTGGTTAATTGTTCTCACTACTAGGAAGTTTCTTCTTAATTCCAAGTTGCTTCTCTCCTTGATCAGTTTCCATGCGTTGTTTTGGTGCTTTGATGAATAGGTTGACCACTTCCTCTTTGTGGCAACCCTCAAATACTGGAATGCTGCTATCATGTCACTGCTAATCCTTCTTTTCTCCAGACTAGCCAAACCCAAATCCTGCAGCTTTCTTCGTATATTTTAGTCTCCAGGCCTTTGATCATCTTAGTTGCTCTTCTGAACTTTTTCCAAAATCTCAACATCTGTAGTGTGGTGACCAAAACTTGTTGCAATATTCCAGGTGTGGTCTTATTAGGGCTTTTTTAAAAGTGTTACTAATACTCCATGTGATCTTGATTCTATGGCACTATTCTTAGTGGTGCTTTGATGGGGCTGTAATTTACTGTTAGTAACTTGTAATTCCTTGATTGGGGTATTGTTCTGCGCTGCAATTACTAGCTGAATATTAGGCAGACAGATAACTCCACAAAGCATCCATACAAAGTCTTTTTATTGGTATCCTCAAGATAACTCACAATTATGTTGAGATTCATCTCAATGTCCAACTCTCTGCATAGCTGCAATTTATGGTGTAAAATGATCGTAATCTTTCATGCCTTTCATTCCATATCGAATGAGCAAGGTTTAGAGATGCCAGTGTGCTAGCTGAGGTCTAGGTGAGAATGAAGGGACCTCCCACCATCCCAACAAAGGGTCAGTTCAGTGTCCAATCGGGATTACAGATGTGGCCACATGACATGGACTACATTTCCCAGGATACCTTAACTACATTTACCATGATGCATTCCCTTAAGGGGACAGCTCCCAATTCCTAACTAACTATGCCAATTCCCATTAACTATAACTGGCTGGACAGCACAGGTATTGTTTAATTCTTGTTCTCAGTGTTCATCTCTGCTTATCTGCTGCTGAGGAAGCGTTGTGGTCTTTTAGGTTTTGGTTGGCTTTTGATTTGATTTTAGTTTTTTGAAATGGCGTGTAGATGTTGCTTATCTCCCTGTGCCTGTCGATGGCTGATTTGTCTGAGTGCCAGGCTTCCAGGGAGCTACAAACATTTCTCTTCTTTTGTGGCAAACTCATTGGCAGGTATTTTTCAAGCTGAAAAATAATGTTCTTAGCCGACCAACTTAAAGATCAATAGTTCTGCTTTGGGCCAAGAGCTTTCTGTGTTTCTCTTGCATCAAGAGAGAACAAGTTGGGGTCCTCAGGCTATATGTCTGCCTCTCCAGGAGCCCAAAGATTGTCTAGATCTGCACCCACTTGGCTTGTTTTCAAATGACAACGGTGCATCTCACCATAAATTTATGCCTCCAGAGTCTCCTACTGTTTGTGAGGAATCAGTTCTGACATTTTCCTCAAAGCCATGTTTTGCATCTCAAAAAGGATTTTTCAGTGGCAATTCTGCATTAAAAAAGAAAAAAAATGCACTTGGGTGGAAGAAGTTTATAAAGAAAGCCTGGTTGATTAAAAAAATAGATGTTGAAATGATATTCCTTATTTTCAGATTTCCTTCGTCTTACTCCACCTTGAAGCTCTGAGCCATGTATTATATAGCATTGGGAGTGTTAAATTTATGCCTTCTCTTTTGCTTATATAAGCACATGCAGCAGCTTACAACAATAAAACAAAATTCAGAATATACAGCTGAACAATAAAAATCAAGGGAGTTACCATAAAGAAATTAAAACAAGTTTAACAGCTAAAAGCTTAGCAAAGGAGGGGGGAGGAGGGAGGGAGGGAGGAGGGGGCAAGACAGAGAGAGAGAGAGAGAGAGAGAGAGAGAGAGAAAGAGACAGAGACAGAGAGAGAAAGAAAGAGAGAAAGAGAAAGAGAGAAAGAGACAGAGAGAGAGAGAGAAAGACAGAGAAAGAGAGAGAGAGAGAGAGAGAGAGAGACAGAGAGAGAGTGATGGGTAGTCCTTGACTTACAACTGCAATCGAGCCCAACATTTCCATGGCTAAGTGAAACAGTTGTTAAGTGAGTTTTGTCCCATTTTACAATCTTTCTCACCACGATGGTTAAGGGAATCCCTGCAGTTGTGAAGTCAGTAACACGGTTATTGAGTGAGTCTGCCTTCCCCCAGTTGACTTTGCTTCTCAGAAAGTTGCAAAAGGAGATCACGTGACCCTGGGACACTGCGACCGTCATAAAAGTGAGTCAGTTGCCAAGTGTCTGAATTTTATCATGTGACCAGGGAGAGGCTGCAATGGTCGTAAGGGTGAAAAATGCTCCTTCGGTCACTTTTTCCGGCACCGTTGTATCATCGGTATAAATCAAGGACTACCTGTGTTCCTTCCATTTTGTAACTCCTGGGAAGATGGGGGTGTAAGGTCCCTTTCTGAGAAGATGATTCCTAAGCCCAGACACCTCACAAGAGAAGAACCCCCTTCAACCAGTGGTGGGATTCGAAGGTTTTTACCACCGGTTCAGTGGGTGTGGCTTGGTGGATGCACTTTGTACATGTGCACAGACTTTGCGTGAGTGCGTGTGCCAAATGTGTACTTTTTGTGCAGGCGCAGAAATGTTTGTGCAGGTGCAGAGGCGTTTGCACAGGTGCAGATTTATTCCAACTCACCTCCTGAAAGCCTGTACTCTTCCTATTGCTTCAGCAGCTCTGAAAGCAGTTGTGCTTCAAAAGCGCAGGTATAAAGGTGAGTATGGGAGCCCAGGCAGGCAGGTGGGCCCAACAGCAGAGCAGCAGAGAGAACCAGTTCAGTCTCCGGTGCTCATCGGCACTACTGGCTCAGGAGAACCAGGCCGAACCAGTTGAATACCACCACTGCCTTCAACACACTCAATATCCAAGGTTCTTGGGTTGGGCTGTCTTCAAAAGAGACCCTCCAGTCATCACATGAGCTGAGCAAATTCACAGATGGAGAGACCCTCCCTCAGATCAGCTAGCTCTTAAGGAGTTTGGAGTTTTTATAAGTCAACCTTGACTTATGACTGGTAGGCATCTGCTAGATCGTGCCAATCTCTCATGGCAGGCATCCAACCCATCCTTGCATCCAACCCTGGACAGCAGCCCAGCCACCTCATTTTACATCAATTGCAATGTTTGGCTCTGTTCAAAGGTAGATCTGGGCTAAGCAGTGGTCTACAGGGGCAGAGGAGGGAGAACCAGGAATAAATCACCACTGCTACTTCTGAATGGTCCAGAAAGGGGAGCCCTTGATGCATTAGTCACCCTGGTGCAAATGTTTTCCTTGCTACTCAATCTTGACACCATGAGATCAAGGAGCACATACAACCTACGTAGAATCATAAGGCTTGGAAGAGTCCTTGGAGGCCTCCTAATCCAACCCTTGCTCAAGGCAGGAGTCCTTATTACCAATCCCGGACAAATGGTTGTCCAGTTTTTTTTCTTGAAATTCTCCAGTGATGGAGCATTCACAACTCTGCGAGGCAAGCTGTTTGTACTGGTTAGTCATTCCAACTTCAGGAAATTCCTCCTCATTTCCATGTTGGAACTCCTGCTGAAGAGGTTCCATCCATTGCTTCTTGTCCTGCTTTCGGGTACTATGGAGAAGAATGGAATGGAATGGAGTAGAATAGAGTAGAGTAGGAGTAGGAGGAGTGAATGGAATAGAGAATAGAGACTAGCATAGAGTAGAAATAATAGAAATAGAAATGTAACAGAACAGAATTAGAGCAGGCTAGAGTGGACTAAAGTAGAGAGAATGGAATGGACTGGACTGGACTGGACTAGAATAGAATAGAATAGAATAGAATAGAATAGAATAGAATAGAATAGAATAGAATAGAACAGATAATATGGAATGGAATGGAATGCAGAAGCCTTCCTCAAGCCTTTGGGAGGCCAAAAAAAGGCCTCAAACCTGCTGAAAATCAGCTGTGAGGCATGCATATGCACATTGAGGTAAGTTTGCCTGCAGCTCATGTCCTGGCACAAATGGCTCTGTGTGCCACCTTTGGCACGCGCGGGTATAGATGGTTTCCCGACTGAACAGGGGATTGGACTAGAAGGCCTTTAAAGTCCCTTCTATCTCTGTTATTCTGTTATACGTCTGTTACATTTTCACTTTCCACTTCACAACATCACTTCATGTCTGTCTCTGTCTCTTTCTCTGTCTCTGTCTCTGTCTCTGTCTCTCTCTCTCTTCTGTTGTTGTTGTTTTGTTTCCCCTGTTGCTCTTTGGATAATTAACTCAGACGATCTCAGTGGGGGAAAATAAGCTTTTAGGGTGACTGTGCACAATAAATAACAAGGAGAAAGAAAGCAGATTCGTTTGCGGGAAAGTCATTCGGTCCAGCCTTTTAAGGCACTCTTCCCGATGATGTCAAGTGGAGAAGACATGAATCCACAGGCAGGAGAGAGAGAGAGACCTCAGGGGTATGGAGGACTCATTCAGCAGGGGCTTCATTAGCACAGAGTCACCCATCTGCATTGCCTCCTGGAAGTCATGTCTGGGCAGGGTTGGTTGGGCAGAGACAGCGTCCCTTCTCTCTTTCTCCAGATGACCTTCCCAAAAGTGATTTTGGGACCCTTCCTTCATTGGCTTTCCCAGTTGTCATATATGGCTGTGAAAGTTGGACCATAAGGAAGGCTGAGCGCCAAAGAATGGAGGCCCTTGAACTCTGGTGCTGGAGGAGAAGACTCCTGCGAGTCCTTGACTGCAAGACGATCCAACCGGTCAGTCCTAGAGGAGATCAACCCTGACCTCTCTTTAGAAGGCCAGATCCTGAAGATGAAACTCAAAGACTTTGGCCACCTGATGAGAAGGAAGGACTCACTGGAGAAGAGCCGAATGCTGGGAATAATTGAGGGCAAAAGAAGAAGGGGACGGCAGAGAAGGAGGTGTCTGGATGGAGTCACTGAAGCAGTTGGCATGAGCTTAAATGGACTCCAGAAGATGGTAGAGGACAGGAAGGCCATGGGGTCACAATGGGTTGGACACAACTTTGCGACTAACAAGAAGACATTAGACATGACATGGAAAGCTTTGCCTCTCTTGAGGAAGGCAGAGGGATTTCAACCTTTTCTTCAAAGTACCTGAAGGCAAGACAAGATGCCATGGGTGGAAACTAATCAAGGAGAGAAGCAACCTAGAACTAAGGAGAAACTTCCTGACAATGAGTATGTCACTGTGTTTTTTTGGTTTGTCTGTTTCAGCTTCTAAGCTCATATTATAGCAAGCAGGTGTCTGCTAGCCAGCACAGTGTTATCTTGTCTCCATAGTAATGAGATAAGAAAGTCTTGTGATGTTTTGATTTACTGTGCATGTGTACAAAGTTTATACTTCACTTCCTGTAACTTCCGTTGTATTTTTTCCTTTGTTCTTTTTCTATATGCCTTGGTGTGAGATTAAGGAGGCTGCCAATATGTAGCTCTGTTTAGGTTTTCTTATTTTATAAATAAAAATGTTTCTTAGATTATTTTCCAGGTCTAATTTTATCAGCATTGACAGCAAAGAAAAGCACGGTCTATCACCTCTAATTAACAGGGATGTTTTGGAAGATTTTTACTCCCTGGCAAAAGGTTTTTCAAGCCTTGACAGAGTACTATTAATCCATGAAAAAAATTGCCTCCAGAAGTTGGGGTTCTCCAACACTGGAGATCTTCAAGAAGAGATTGGACAACCATTTATCTGAAATGGTATATGGCTTCCTTCCTGAGCAGGGGGTCAGACTAGAAGTCCTCCAAGGCCCCTTTCAACTCCATTAGTCTGTTATCCTTGTTTATGAAGATTCTCAATCTTCCATGTCTTGGTTGTCCCAAAGGTGCTTTTTTCTCCAAAAGACAACTGGATTTCCTTGTTGTTTTCCTTGAAAAACATTTTGCTTCTCATCCAAGAAGCAGAACTGAAACTTTTAGATAAGAAGCAAAGTGTTTTCATGGGGAAAAAAAACAAGGAAGTCCAGTTGCCCTTTTGGAAAAACAAAGTGCCACTTTTCATGGATATCGTCCCAAAGAAAAGAGAATATTTGGAGCTCGAGGTTAAACTGTGAGGTCTTTGGTGCTCTCTGAACTTGGTAGTTTTGTTGGAGATGTTTCATGACCCAACTAGGGAACATCATCAGGGCTAGGAAGAAATGGGGTGTTTGGAGTGGAGGAGGAGGAGAAAGGGAGGAGGAGGAGGAGGAAGACTGTGGGGCTTTTGGTGCTCCCTGAACTTGGTTACTTTCTTGCAGACATTTCATGACCCAACTAGGGAACATCATCAGTGTTGTTCTCTGTTTTGTTCTCCCAACCAATTTTAAAAAGCATGCTCTCTAGATAACTATCAAGCATATTCCCCCTCCCCCTAACTATCATTTCTGGATCAGTTAGCAGAATGTGCTGTCTTTCTTTCTAATCTACCCAAAAGATTTGTGCATGTTTCTGTGCAGTTTTTTTTCCACAGGCAGCATTTTATTGGCAGTATTCTATGTACATTTCCTCCCCACCCCAAAAAATCTCTTATTTCTAGACAGCAGCTGAATACAGCAGAGGGCAGCACTTGCTGAATTTGGAAGCACAGCCCGGTTGGGTCTGGTTTGAAAACTTGGCCAGAAGCTAGCAAGTCTTTGCTAGAATGAGAAGTTGAGGGGGAAAAAAATTCTGATTAAAAGGGAGAGCAATGTCTGTTTCGTTGTATGTATTTATCCTCCCACTCGGAAGATTCTGGAAGGGAACAATAGCAGCACTGTTTGTGTCATTGTTGTGGGTGAATTGTTGTGGGTGCTTCATCACTGAAGGATTTCAACAGAAGATTGGACAGCCATTTATCCAGGATGTTATAAAGCAGGGGTGTCAAACTCACAGCCCATGGGCTGGATGCATCACATGCTGGACACGCTTACCCCCAGTTTAGTGAAGGGGGAAGTCACAATACATCATGTGATGATGATGCGACAATGCAAATTTGACACCCCTGGTATAAAGTCTCTTGCCTTGGGCAGGGGTTTGTCTAGAAGACCTCCAAGGTCCCTTTTGGGCCTATGATTCTATGATTCATGAGCAATGTTGGCTGGGGAATTCTGGGAGTTGAAGTCCACCTCTTTTAAAATGACCAAATTTCAGTAACATTGCCTTATCTTAAGAGAGGCATCCTATAATATCAATAGTTCGGGCAATAAAATCATTAAATATACCCTCCCACACCAGTGGTGGGATTCAAAAAATATTACTATCGGTTCTGTGGGTGTGGCTTGGTGGGCTTGGCTTGGTGAGCATGGCAGGGGAAGGATACTGCAAAATCCTCATTCTCTCCCCATCCCACTAACCTGCTTTCCAGCTCCATTCTCCTGTGCAGGGCAACCAAAGAAGACCCAGCTGATCCGCTGGGACTCAATGGGAGGCAGAGAAGAGATGGGCCGGGGCCAGTCAGAGGGGTTTTTTGCCGGTTCTCCAAACTACTCAAAATTTCTGCTACCGGTTCTCCAGAACTGGTCAGAACCTGCTGAATGCCACCTCTGCCCCACACCACTGCAAAAAAAAAATCACAATCACAAAAGTCCATGGGCCTCTCCATGGAATCACCATCAATGGAGATGGATATAAACCATGAAACATATTAGAAGGGTGGTGTTGGTTGTTG
Source organism: Naja naja (assembly GCA_009733165.1). Taxonomy (NCBI): domain Eukaryota; kingdom Metazoa; phylum Chordata; class Lepidosauria; order Squamata; family Elapidae; genus Naja; species Naja naja. The sequence continues at coordinate 305,104,407 of CM019149.1, forward strand.
AAATGTAAATCAAACCAACTTCTCTACATTTCTGTACTGCCCTTACTCCTGGAGATAGTACTGCCAGTTTATGACTTGTATTTTGGAGATCCTAAATTCTTATTAGCCCTGGTTAATGGAAGAAATGGCAGATGAGGTTGTCATTTTCTTGAGACTTTGTCACATCACTGCAACCAGGACTAGAAACAGTCCCTGGGAAATTAGAAACAGAGGTGAGGGTGAAGGTTCATTCTCCCAACTTGTGGGTTGGTTACATCTTCTGCAAAATTTAGGGGATGACAATGTTGGTGTTCTTCTGCTTATCAGAACTTCATATGGTCAGTAGATCTTATGGTGGGAGGATCACATCAGATTGAGGGTCTTGTGATGGATCTTGAGATGGGCCAGGTGTGGGTCAGGTCAAGTGAAGGTCTTGTGATGGATCTTGTGAGAGATCAGGAATGGATCATGTCAGGTGTGGGTCTTGTGATGGATCTTGAGATGGATCAGGAGTGGAATGTGTGAGGTGAGGGTCTGGTAATGGGTCTGGTGATGGGTTTTGTGAGGGGTCAGGAGTGGGTCTAGTGGTAGACTTTAGGAGAAACCCTCCCATACTACCTACTTACAATACTAGACAACACAGTATCAACAGTAGAGACCTTCAAGTTTCTAGTTTCTATCTTATCACAAGTCCTAAAATGGACACCTAACATCAAAAATGTCATCAAAAAAGCACAACAAAGAATGTTCTTTATATAATGTTTATATAACATTCTTTCTGCGCCAACTCAGAAAGTTCAAACTGCCCAAGGAGCTGCTGATGCAGTTATACAGAGGAATTATTGAGTCTGTCATCTGCACCTCTATAACTGTCTGTTTCGGTTCTGCAACCCAACAAGACAGACACAGACTTCAGAGAGTAATTAGGACTGCAGAAAAAACAATTACTACCAACCTGCCTTCCATCGAGGACCTGAATACTGCATGAGTCAAAAAATGGGCTAGGAAAATATTTACAGACCCCTCACATCCCAGACATAAACTGTTTCAACTCCTACCCTCAAAATGACGCTATAAAGCACTGCACACCTGAACAATTACACATGACAGTTTTTCTCCCAAACGCCATCACTCTGCTAAACAAATAACTCCCTCAACACTGTCCAACTATTTACTAAGTTGGCATTACTATTACTATTAATTCTCCCATAGTTCCTATCACCCATCTCCTTCCACTTATGACTGTAACTTTGTTGTTGCATCCTTATGATTTATATTGACAGTTTCCTAATATGATTTGATTGTTTATTGTGCCCTATGACTATTATTAAGTGTTGTACCTTATGATTCTTGACTCTTTCTTTTATGTACACTGAGAGCATTTGCACTAAGACAAATTCCTTGTGTGTCCAATCACACTTGGCCAATAACAAATTCTATCTATCTGTCTAATGGGTCTGGTGATGGGTTTTTGTGAGGGGTGAGGAAAGAGTCACATCAGGTGAGGGTCTTGAGATGGGTCTTGAGATGGGCCAGGTGTTGGTCAGGTCAAGTGAAGGTCTTGTGATGGTGAAGTCATGTCAGGTGAGGGTCATTGGGAGGTGAAGTTCTGGTTGGGGGGAGGGTTGTGTGTGTTGGTTGAGTGTCAGTGATCAGTCAGGTGTCAGATGGGTCAAGTCAATTGACGTGACCCACACCTGATCTATCACAAGACCCTCACCAGATGTGTCCTCCCATCACAAGACCCATTGACCACACAAAGCCCTGATAACCAGAAGAACATGGACATTGACATCCTCTAAACTCTGCTGAAGATGTTACCTAGCCAGGTAACAAAACATTCTGAAACCAACCCACAAGCTCAGAGAACGAACTTCCACACTCATCCTATGCACAAGCTACAGGAATTCACCACAATTGCAAAACTGGAAATAGCTTGATTGTCTCTCTCTTTCTATTTTGTACTCCTTCCAAGGAAGTTCTGACATTATTGTGGTAGAGCTTTCTTTATATCTCTGGGAATGTCTATATTCTTATTTATTGCTTTCATATATTTATATGCTGCTATCTTGGCTGAAGCATTCGCCTAGCAGGGTAGGGTACAGAGAGCAATGAAAAGCATAATAGATAATAAATAAAAACGTCTCAACCCCTCTGTATCTCTGAACTTTCTTCTTTTTTTTATTTTGCCAAATGACAAAATAAGGAAGGAAGGAAGGAAGGAAGGAAGGAAGGAAGGAAGGAAGGAAGGAAGGAAGGAGGGAGAATGGAAGGAAGGAAGGAAGGAGAATGGAAAGAAGGATGGGTGGATGAGGAAGGGAGGGAGGAGGAGGGAGAAAAAAGGAGATTGGAAAGAAGGAAAAAAGGAAGGAAGAAGAATGGAAAGAAGGATAGGTGGGTGAGGAAGGAAGATAGGAAGGAGGAGGAGAAGGAGAAGGAGGAGATGAAAAGCATGAGAAGGAAGGAAGGAGAATGGAAAGAAGGATGGATGGATGAGGAAGGAGGAGGAGGAGGAGGAGGAGGAGACATGGAAGAAGATGGATGGAGAAGGAAGGGAAGGAGAGAGGGGGAAGGAGGGTGGATGGATGAAAGGAGGAGGGAGGAAGGGATAACTATGGAAATTGAAAGAAAATTTTTGAGAAATGAGAGGAAGGAAGGGGAAAAGGAAGGAGGGAGGGGGAAGAATGCAAGGAAAGGAGGAAGGGGAAGGGAAGATGGTGAGTCCATTTATACCAATGTGGGCTTCACACAATAGTCTACGTGAACAAACCTACGGCATGTGTGTGTGTGTGTGTGTGTTTGTGTGCCTGTGCATATGGGTGCACACCATCTCTTCCAGATTTATAAAACCTTCCACCAGAGGATGTGTTTTGTATTCTGGACCTGAATGAAGAAAGCCAGGTCTTTTTATTTTATATATTTGGTGGTTTGTGTGTGTTTTTTTTTTTAAATCTCCGCTTCCTTGAAATACACCTTGATGTTGTTTTGTGCTCAGGTATCCTGCGTGGAATGCCACATGCTTGCAATTAGCTGCCTTTAATGGGAGAAAAATTCAGCAGTTGGCTGATCCAGGCGCCCGCAGCTTGCTATGCTGAGAGAGTAGGAATTATTCTCCCTGGGAAAAAAAGAAACAAACAAAAAAAAAGCAATTCTCACGGACCTGCTAACTTAATTCTGCCTTTTGCAGCTGCCCTGCTGGATCAGGGGAAGGTTGCAAAGAAAAAAAAAGAAAACCAAGGAAAAGTATTGTGTGCCTTTGGACAAAACCTGGCAGCTGCTCGACTTTGAACTCAGCCAGAGAACTTGGACTGTTTCTCCTGCCTTGAGATTAAAGCCAGCCATCTTTTGACATTAAATCACCCTTGGCAGATTGCAGGAGAACCGGATCAATTTCCAAGTTTTATATAAAACCCAGATTTGCTTTTCCTGGAGACTGGTTAGAGCTGAGAACGAGATTGGTAGCAGTCAGCTTAGGTGGCGAAAAGTCCTACATTTTAGCCTCTTCTCACACATTTATTTATTTATTTATATTTGAACTTGTATGCTGCCCCATCTCCAAGACTCGGGCTGGCTCACAACTAAAAACACAGAACAATAAATATTTAAAAAGACATTAAACCAGCAAGCCCAAATATAAAACACAACAATAAAATACATTAAAAAACCATCCCTCCCCCCCAAGGAAGGGTCACAGCCCGGTTGGTCAAACAACCAGGTCTTTAATTCAAGGAAGGTGCGGAGATCAGGGCCAGACGGAGCTCCAGAGGCAGTTGATTCCAGAGGTCGGGGGCTGCAACAGAGAAGACATTTTTAATGAGGGTCTTCTGGTTCAGTGATGTTCCCTTAGCTCAGGGGTCTCCAAACTGGGTGACTTTAAGCAGAGGTGGCATTCAGCAGGTTCTGGCCACTTCTGGAGAACCGGTAGCAGAAATTTTGAGTAGTTCGGAGAACCAGCAAATACCTACCTCTGACTGGCTCTGCCAACCCCATCTCCTCTCTGCCTCCCATTGAGTTCCAGCTGATCGGCTGGGTCTTCTTTGGTTGCCCTGCAGAGGAGAAGGAGCTGGAAACCAGGTTATTAACAGATAACAGATAATCAGAGATGGAAGGGACCTTGTAGGTCATCTAATCCAACCCCCCGCCCAAGCAGGAGACCCTGCACCATTTCTGACAGATGGCAGGCCAATCTCTTCTTGAAAGTCTCAAGTGATGGCACTCCCGCAACTTCTGAGGGCAAGGTGTTCCATAGGTTGATTGTTCTCATTGTCAGAAAGTTTCTCCTTATTTCCAGGTTAAATCTCTCCTTGTTCAGTTTCCATCCATTCTTCCTTGTCTGGCCTTCAGGTGCTTTGGAAAATAGCTTGACTCCTTCCTCTCTGTGGCAGCCCCTCAAATATTGGAAGACTGCTATCATGTCTCCCCTGGTCCTTCTCTTTACTAGACTAGCCAAGCCCAGTTCCTGTAACAGTTCTTCGTATGTTCAAAGCAATGAAGAGTTTCTCATTGGTACTTATAAGCAAGAATCTGATCTACTAAAGGTCAAGGGTAAATTGGGGCTAGATAAGGGTCTACAGAGTTCATGGGAGAGCTGAATTTGGGCCTCTTGTGGCTGTGCAATGATTCCAAACTGATGATGCATTTAACTCCACCTTCTAGTTTGTCCTTCCCATCTCCTACAGCAAGTTTTCCAGTGAGATTTCCAAAACGTTGGTAGAATTTTTATTATGACTATTATGGTCCATTGCAGAGTCAGACAGATGTTCAGACTGGATCTGGCATTTTTGTCCACCTATCGAGTCCTTCCCAAGGACTTAAGCTAGACAGATATTGTTGTTTGATGATGTTAACGGTGTTGCAGGATGTAAGCTGTTCTGCATAAAGTTGCCTTTTGTGATTGACTGATGGGGATTGTGTCAATGCCATTGGTATTCCAGTGGTGCTCCAGATGTTTTGGGATTGCACCCAAGGAGCCCATTACTATTAGGACTATTTTTGTTTTCTTTTTCCACAGTGAATAGTTCTATTTCTATTTGGAAGTCTTTGTATTTTGTGATCTTCTCCAGCCCTTTCTCTTTTCTTCTATTGCCTTTCTTATTGACTATTGTTATGTCTGGGGGTTATGTGGCAGATGCCTGTCTGATTGAAATTATTATTATTGTAGTTACTGTTATTTATTCAACATATATGCCAGCCATCGCACCTGGAGATCTAGTTAGTAACTGACCATTTTACTACTCTATATTAGAGTGATTTTATTCTTAAAATCATAACGCTTTATTTTGTTTTATAACCTTTTTTATTTGCTCATTTAAAGCCTTACCTGGTCTGAATTGACTCCACTAATCCTACTGGGATCAAATATTAAAAATATATAAAACGTTAATGTGAACATGAAGGGTATGCTTCTTTGGATACGAAGCATCAAATATTTCCACTTAATGTTTTTTTCTTTCCAATCCAAATTATAAATCTGATTATAATACTTTCCATGCTGCCAACAATTCTGGACATTCCTCTATAACAACAAATGTGAGGTTTGTGCATCCAAGTAGAAAAATCATAGGGGCTAGGAGTATAATATTTCTACTGCATTATTTGTCTATTATTGCCTACAATTAAATAAATGAACCTTGGCATTCTATTAGAATACAACATCGTCCTATTTCATGACATTCTTACTAGAACAGGTAAAAGGTAAATCATGATCTGGGAATATTTCCTGAAAAAGAAAACTTACTGAGTTTAGTGGGATTTACTACAAAGTAACAGTTTGAAGATCACCATCCATGATCAGATGCCATTCTTTAATGTAACAATTGAAATATACCCCATAAATAGAGTTAGAAAGACAGGAAACCACCTTTAAAGATATTGTTCATTGGTTCACTATCCCAATATTTTTATTTATTTATTTATTTATATTTATTTATATTGATAGATAGATAGATAGATAGATAGATAGATAGAAATAGAGATAGACCCGAACACGCCATATGTTTTTTTCATTTGTCTGAAATAATATAAGGTCTCCTGCTTGACCAAGGGATTGGACTAGAAGTCCTCCAAGATCTCTTCCAATTCTGTTATTCTATTATTCTGCTATTTTTCAAAGGTTGGCCCTGATCTATTGGGAGATCCTGGTTGTAAGATCACTTAAGCAACAGTTAAGTCTTTGTAGAAGAGTAATAGTCTTGTCATTGCTGGAGGTTTTCAAATGAGGATCAGCTGGCCATCTGTCAAGGATGGTTGGATTCCTGCATGGAATAGGGAGTTGTGTAGGATTGATTGATTTATTTACCAGAATTATATGGCCAACCATCTCACATAAGTAACTCTGTTTTATGGGAAATTCTGCAGAACAGGGGAAGCCCACATCGTGAACCTGTGTGTGCTTCCTGAAGAAGACATCCAATTGAGTTTGGTGGGATTTACTCCAAGGTAACATGGACAGGATTGGAAACTTGGGCTCACTACTGTGCCATTTCTTCCTAAGTAGCTACAAAAACCCCAAAAACCCCAGCATTGTAGTATTAGTTTCTCTTGGAGAGAGGCTGAAATGAAGACAGAGAACTTAAGCATGAAAGGAGAAATTAATTGAGTACATTTTCAGACCATTGCCTATAGACACCCAACTTCTCAGAGGAAACAATTGGGCAATAAAACAAACAAACCAACAACCCTCCAAATGAGCATTAGATTTATGGCTTTCACTTTTCAGGGTTCCCTTGCCCATTATTGGTGTGAATTAGGTTTTAAATTCAAACATTCCCCATGGAACCCAAGGCCAGCTGGCTAGAAAAGAAACAGCGATAGAAGCAGAGGTTGAAGAAAACCAATATTGAACAAACTGGAGTAGAGTCTGAATGGGGTGGCTTAGGTAAGAAACCAGGACAATTTTCTGGGAATGGATGTTGAGTCAACATCTATCTGTTTGAGAAATGCAGTTTCCTAAATGTCTCACTGACCTGTCACTTTCTCCCCTCCTCCCATTCTTCAGAGGTTAATGGAGATTCTCAGTCCTCCAGGCCATGGTTGTCCCAAAGATGCTTTTGCCAAAAGGCAACTTTTGGAAGAGCCTATTCTGTGGCGGCCCACGCCCTATGGAACCAACTACCTCTGGGACTCCGTTTGGCCCCTGACCTCCGCACCTTCCACCATGATTTAAAACTTGGCTCTTTGAACAGGCTGGGCTGTGCTGACCTCTGGGGGGGGTGTTAAATTTTTAGCTAATCGGTGGGTTTTAGCTCTATTTAGCTCTATTTGACTTGTATTGTTTAATCTCATTTTTAGGTAATTATTTATTGTTGGTTTTTCAGTTGTTAGCTGCCCCAAGTCCCTTTGGAGAGGGGGCGGCATGCAAGTCAAAGTAAATAAATAAATAAATAAATAAATAAATAAACAAACAAACAAACAAACAAACAAACTAGACTTCCTTGGGTTTTTTTTTGTTGTTGTTGTTGAAAACGTTTCTCTTCTCATCCAAGAAGTTTTTTCCGTTCTAACTGAATGGTAGGGAATGAAGGATTTATATTCTTTTTTTAAAAGAGTTATTTGTTTTATTTTAAAACAAACAATCCATCTTCTATTTACACAGTATGTCGTCTGGGTATACGTATCTTGTGCGATAACAATTACAGTTTACATATATTCATTATATTGATATTAATTCTCTATTGGTATTAACACTTCATGTGATCTTGATTCTGTCCCTCTGTTAGTGCAGCCTAGAACTGTGTTGGCTATTTTGGCAGCTACAGCACACGGCTGGCTCCTATCATTCCAGACAAGTGACTTTCCAGTCTCTTCTTAAAAAACCTCCAATGATGGAGCACCTATAACTTCTGAAGCGAGCTGTTGCACTGGTTAATTGTTCTCACTGTTAAGAAATTCCTTCTTAGTTCTAGGTTGCTTCTCTCCTTGATTAGTTTCCATCCATTGGTACTTTTTTTTTTTGCCTTCTGGTGCTTTGGAAAATAATTTGCTTGGGAAAATAATCCAACTTAATCCAAAAGCTGTTTCTGACACCAGTATGAATGAATGCAACTAAACTAAGAAGCAGAAGTAAGAAAAAAATCTTCACTGGTTTAGATCCGTTCCGCCATAGCTTGGTGCCCCAAACATTGCCATCTCTTGACCAAGGTAACTATTTTCCTGCATCATATGTGGGCTTCCTTCCTTCTCGAAACCCCTGACGCTTGGCAGAAATGAATAATTGAGGGTTGATATTACATAACCAAGTTAGCTATAAATAGGAAGGGTAATAAAAAATAGATACCAATAAATAATGGAGATGCGCAGATTATGCAATAAGGTAGTTCGGAAATAGATGGAATACCTTGGTTTAGATAGTTTAGAACCGTGGTGCTTGCGGTCAGACTTAGATTTTGTGTACAAAATTGTGCATAGTAACCCGTTGCCTACAAATGACTTTTTTTCAGCTTTAATCATATCATCATCATCATTTTAGCCAGTATGCATCCACTGTAGGATGAAGGCCTCTTCTGCCTGTGTCCAATGGTCCAGAGATGGTATTCAGCAGGTTTTGACCAGTTCTGGATAACCAGTAGTGAAAACTTTGAGTAGTTTGGAGAACTGACAAATACCACCTCTGACTGGCCCCACCCCCATCTATTCTCTGCCTCCTGAGTCCCAGCTGATCGGCTGGGTCTCCTTTGGTTGCCCTGCACAGGAGAATGGAGCTGGGAAGCAGGTTAGTGGGGTGGGGAGGGAATGGGGTATCCTTCCTCTGCCACACCCACAGAACCAGTAGTTAAAAAAAAATGAATCCCACCATGGTCCAACCCATATGGTCCTAAGCTTTCTTTTGCCAATTGGACTCATTCTACTTGCTGATGTTGTCAATCCATCTTGTTTTAGGTCTTTTCTGTGGATGCTTTTGATCAAGTGGGATCCCTTCTAGGACTGCCTTGGCCCACCGGCCATCCATACTTCTTGCTATGTAACCAGCCCATTTCCATTGAAGTTCTTTTACTCTCTGGTTTCAATTCTTTTACTCTCTTGAATAAATTAAATCCTTCTCATGCCAATCGTAACGTAATGTGTGCAAATAACTGCTTTAAGCTTAATGTAAACCATTAAAAAAATGTAAAACATTTTGTACAATTTTTATGAAAAATTCAATTTTGTAATAGAATTCTCAAATACTGGAATATCTTAAAACTTATTCAGTTGTCTCAGCCATTAACTTTCACAGTTTTCATTCTAACTTAACTTCTGTGGACCTTACTCCATATTTAAGAGGTCCCTAAGGGGGCATGTGTAAATGCACTAACTGTCAAGCAACAGTGAAATCCAGATATAGATAGATAGATAGATAGATAGATAGATAGATAGATAGATAGATAGATAGACAGACAGACAGACAGACAGACAGACAGACAGACAGACAGACATGGAAATCAGAACTCCAGACAGTTCAAATAAATAAATATATAGGTTTATTGTAAGCTTCATTTCCCTACAAGAATCTGACCTACTAACAGTCCAAGCAATTTGGTTGCAAATAAGGATTTCGTGATGGGCTGGCCTTAGCTCTTTGTGGGTGCAAAGGGACTTCAGACTGATGATGCATTTGACCCCTCCCTCAGGCTCAGCCTGGTCATCTTCTACACTAATGTCCCTATCATTCCTATCACATTGTAATTTTCTTAGTTTGCTTGTTTGAATCTGTAATTTTTGTTTGACAAATAAAAAATATGAAAGTCTTGAAACTAGAAGTCAACTAGTCAGAAACCTGTTATTAGGAATGCTTCAAAATGAGGAGGATTCTCCAGGGGCTTTGGTCAGACATTCTGATGAGTAAGGGTGGAGGTTTGTTCTCTGAGCTTGTAGGTTGGTTTCCCAACATTTTGTAACCAGGCTAGGTAACATCTTCAAAGGAATCTAAGGAATATAAGTGTTGGTGTCCTTCTGCTGGTAAAGGATTTGTTTGGTCAGCAGATCTTGTGATGGAGGACATCAGGTAAGGGTCTTGTGATGGGTCAGGTGTGGATCATCTCAAGTGAAGGCCTTGTAATGGGCCTTATGATGGGGAGATCATGTCAGGTGAGAGTCTTGTGATGTGGAGGTCATGTCATGTCAGGGTCAGATCAGGTGTTGGTCTGGTGATGGGTTTTGTGATGGGTCAGGTGTGGGTTGTGTCAAATGAAGGTCACATCAGGTGAAGGTCTCGTGATGGGATATAAGCAGAAAAACACCAACACTGATATCCCCTAAATCCCATTGAAGATATCACCTATTCTGGTAATGAAACATTCAGAAACCAACCCACAATCTTGGAGAATGAACCGCCACCCTCATCCTACACCTGAGGTGCCGATATTCTCCCCTATCTCCAATTCTGAGTTTTGTTGGTAGCGTTTGACACCCTTTCTAAATCGAGTGTGAGAACACCAGTCATTGCGGTCTTGAGATTTCTGTCTCTGTCACTTAAGGATATAATCCGTATTTCTTTGACAGCGCTAAATGATCCTCCTCCATGCTCATGCATCCAATCAAGCCATAATGTCACATTAATGGAGACATCGTGGACATCTGTGAGTCCTGTAATGTCTTTATGATTATCCTTAATTTCGGGAAGCTAGTGAAAGAATCGGTGTTCAATAGTTGAATCTGTTTTCTAATTGCTTGTGCGTGGCAACGAGAAACCAAAGGCCAGGTTTTTATTGGCGTGGCTGGCAAGAACACACAAGTAGGCGGGGGTGCTTAGAGGCTGAGCAGGTTGTTATAAATTTGGAGACAATCATGGAACAGTGAATGACGGAACGCTGTAGAATTGGATTCCAATAGAAGAGAATATTAGCTCAGGGCTGACACAGGGGTCCTTGGTGCTCTGTGGGTTTGCTTGTGTCAGGATTCTGGCAGTAACTCCAATTAAATCATACAAAGTGTTTTATGAGTTGACAGCTTGTTTTCTTGCCATTTGTAGACATTTAATTACCCAAACTAGGTAACATACTATATAATATAATACTATATAATATAATACTCTACCTGACTCTGTGGTTTCTTCCCCACACCTCAAAAACGTTAACCTTAGATTGTCTACTATTGACCTCACCCCTTTCCTAAGAGGTCTGTAGCCGCATACATAAGTGCACCAACGTGCCTATCGTCCCTGTCCTATTGCCTCTTTTATTTTTCTTATATGCATTCATTTCATGTATTCGTAACTATGTTTATCCTTATACTTATTATTTTGTAAGTGATTGACAAAATAAATAAATAATAAATAAACAAAATAAAACATCATCAGGGCTAGTACTTACCTGGTTTGGGTAATGAAACATCTGCAAGGAAACAAGCAAGCTCAGAAAGCACTGAAGAACTCTCCTGTAAGAAGCAAGGATACTCGACCAGATCTAAACCAATGTTCTCTTTCAAACAGGTAGCATGGTGGTTGAATCTACTAGCAGTGAACTGCAGGATCTTGCAAAACAGCAGCGTTAGAAGGATGTGAGAAGTCTCTAAGCTGACATTTTGGGTGTTCCAGAACTGTAGCCATTTTATATTGTGTAAAAGATCACAGACATTGACGTCATGGTTTCTTTCTGCTCAATGCAGGAATTTGGTGAGAGTGTAGAGTAGAGTAGAGTAGAGTAGAGTAGAGTAGAGTAGAGTAGAGTGGAGTAGAGTAGATGGAAGGGACCTTGGAGGTCTTCTAGTCCAGCCCCCTGCTCAGGCAGGAAACCCTATACCATTTCACACAAAATGGTTGTCGAATCTCTTATTAAAAACTTCCAGTGTTGGAGCATTCACAACTTGGAGGCAATGTTGTCTAGTCTAGTTGCAGGAATTGTGTATGTCTAGTCTATTGAAAACAAGGATGATAGCAGGCTTCCAATAGTTGAGGGGCTGCTACAAAGAAGAGGGGTCAAGCTATTCTCCCCTGAGGGCAGGACAAGAAGCAATGGATGGAAAATAACCAAGGGGAGTAGCAATCTAGAACTAAGGAGAAATTTTCTTAGTTTAATCACTGGAATAACTTGCCTCCAGAAATTGTAGGGGCTTAACAAATCTTGTAACAGGGTTGTTGAGTGAACCTCAACCACGGTTGTTGGCTTCCCCATTGATTTTGCTTGTCAGAAAGTGGCAAAAGTTGATTATATGACCCCAGGAGACTGCCACCATCATAAATACGAGTCTGTCGCCAAGCATCTGAATTTTGATCCCGTGGCCATGCCGCACTGGTCATAAATGTGAAAAATGGCCATAAGTCATTTTTTTCCCAGCGCCGTTGTAAGTGGCCATCAAATGCCGATTAGTAATAAGCAGGCATATACAATGGAATGAAGGCTATTGCTGAGCGCATTGGGTTGTGCTCCAAAAATTGTAAGCCGCCCTGAGTCTTCGGAGAATGGCGGCATATAAATGTAATTAAAAAAAAAATGGTCGCAAAATGAACTGTGGTAAGTCGAGGACTACCAGTGCACAGAATCTATAATCAAATATGCTCCCTGAAGTGAACTGGCATACAGGCAAGAGAAATTCATTTTTAAGGTGTGTTTGCAGTAAAAAAAAGGCAATAAAGTTATCTGTCTTATCTAAGTAGCATCTCCACCTATCAATTCTAAATCAGATATCACCCAGCAAAAGTTAATCAGCCTCAGTCATGGATGCCTAACAAATTATTTGCAACCATGCACTGTATTAAACAACATGGATTATCTCGGGCAGCAAGCCAGTAGGAATCAGAAAAGGGGTGGATGAGAAAGGAAGCTGCCTTCTCTCTACTTGGGGTACAATATATAATATTGTGGGTTTCGATCTGGAACATGGCTGATTTCCCCATGATTATAAATGTCCCTTGAAATAGATAACAGAGTTGGAAGGGACCTTGAAGGTTTTCTAATCCAACCACCTCCTTAGGCAAGAAACCCTACATTTCAATCAAATGGTTGTGCAATCTTTTCTTTAAAACTTCCAGTGTCTGAGCATCCACAACTTCTGGAGGGAAGCTGTTCCATTGATTAGTGGTATTCACTGTCAGGAAAGTTCTAGATTGCTTCTCTCCTTGGTTAGTTTCCAACCATGGCTTCTTGTCCTGCTTCTAGGTACTTTGGAGAATAGACAGGGGGTGGTCTTCTTTGCAGAAACCCCTTAGATATCTGTGGAGATTCTCACTCATCTAGGTCATATTGCAGACTCCAGGAACCATTTTCACCACTCAGGTGACCCTGAGGACACAGATAAACCTCCAAGTGGCCTCAATGACTCTCTAAAAAGGATGCAAATGACCAGCTGTCTGCAAGGAATATAAATCCTTCCATTCCCCACCATCCTGTCAGAGCTGAAGAAGTTTCTTGGGTGACAAGCGAAATAAAAAACAAGGAAGTCCAGTTGCCTCCTGAAAAAGCACCTTTGGGACATCTGGGTAAAAAGGTGTCCCAAAAGATACTTTTTAAAAAGGCACCTGGACTTTCTTTTTGTTTTTGAAGACATTTTGCTTCTCATTCGAGAAGCTTCTTCAGTTCTGAATGAAGAACTTCCCTTCTTTCAGAACAGATGAAGCTTCTTGGATGAGAAGCGAAACCCCTTCAGAGAAAAAAAAAAACTAGAAAGTCCGGGTGCTTCTTGAAAAAGAACCTTTGGGGAAAAGCCCCTTAAAATTATGTCGGAGTACAATATACAGTTCTTTTTTTTGCAAATCCTTTTGCAAAATTCATTCTGATTCCTGTCTTTGTGACAATCTCATAGACCCAAGTTTGCGCATGTGTGGCAGGTTCGTTCATTCGTTTCAAATGTGAAGGTATTCAGCCGTAATGGCTTTCAAGACAACATAACAGCCAGTCATCAAAATATCAGAACAATTGTGAGAGGTAGACACATTAAAAAGACGAGAGAGAAAAGCACACCAATGCATAATGCTGATAATATAGGTATAAAAATATGCATTAAAATCCATTCCAGCGGGCACAAAGCCCAATCAAAGAACTCAGCTGAGCATATAAACTTGGGCAGAAGTGGGGGGAGTGGGAAAGCGTTATTACAAATTAAATTAAAGTGGCCTCAGATGCAAAGCAAATGGGGAGAGTTTGTGGAGGTGAGGAGGGAAAGAGAGGTGAGTGGTGAACTTGCAGAAGAACAGATTTCTGTGAGGTCCTTGGTGCTCTCTGTGGTTGGTCAGCATGAGTTTAAAGATGCTTGGGATAAACACATCATCATCCAACAAATTTAAAGAAAAAAACAATAACAGAATTGGAAAGGACCTTGTTTCTGTTCAGTGTTTCTTGTCTGGCCTTCTGGTGCTTTGGAGAAGAGGTTGGCTCCCATCTTCTTGGTGGCAGCCCCTCAAATATTGGAACACTAGTATCATGTCACCCCTGGTCCTTCTTTTCTTTTTCTTTTTTCTTTTTTCAAATACTTTATTGACTTTTATTGCATTAATAAAAACGAACAAACTTACATTGAAAAAAGACAAACTATTTATTTATTAATTCGACTTATATGCCGCCCCCTCTCCCGAAGGACTCGAGGCGGCTTACAAAGTAAAAAACAACACAACAATAAATTAGACAAAACCAGATTAAACAAATCAAGCCGAATTAATACTAAAATCCCAGCATTAAAACTCTAAAAAACCACCCCACCCCAGGGTCACAGCCTGGGTTGATTAAACAACCAGGTCTTCAGGTCACGACGGAAAGTGCGGAGGTCAGGGGCCAGGCGGAGCTCCAGGGGAAGTTGATTCCAGAGGTCAGGGGCCGCGACAGAGTAGGCCTGTCGTCGGGGGACCGCCAGCCGGCACTGCCCGGCCGACGGGACCCCAAGGAGCCCCTGTCTGTGGGTTCGCACAGGGCGTTAGTGTTGATGTCAGCAGCAGTCGCTCCCTTAAATAATAAGGACCCATGTCATGAAGGACTTTGTATGTTAAGGTTAAAACCTTGAATCTCACCCGGAGCGCAACCGGCAACCAATGCAGGAGGGGGCAACATGGGAGAACCGGGAACTCCCATCACCACCCGCGCCGCCACATTTTGCACCAGCTGCAATCTCTGGATGGTATGCAAGGTCAGTCCTAGATAGAGAGCATTGCAGTAGTCGAGTCGCAAAGTAACAAGGGCATGAGTGACCGTACGCAGGGCATCGCGGTCCAGAAACGGGCAAAGCTGGTGAACCAGCCGGACCTGGGCAAAAGCCCCCCTGGTGACGGCTCCCACCTGCTCCTCCAACCAGAGCCGTGCATCCAGGAGGACCCCAGGTTCCTTGCCCTATCCACAGGGGGCAGCACCACTCCCCCTATGGTCAACGATGGACATTCCACACAAACACTCACCATTAAAACATTAAAAAGATTACATTCATAACAACCTGTGGTGATATTTACATAATCATTTTCTATATACTATTAACTCCTTCTCAAGTATACTTTGCTCTATCTAACTCTCTAATTAATACCTGGTCCTTCTTTTCATTAAACTAAACTATACCCAATTCCTGCAAGCTTTTTTCATATGTTTTATCCTCCAGCTCCCTCATCATCTTTGTTGCTCTTCTCTGCACTCTTTCCAGAGTCTCAGCATCCTTTAATATGGTGACCAAAACTGGATGCCGTATTCCAAGTGTGGCCTTACCAAGGCTTTATAAAGCGGTACTAACACTTCACATGATCTTGATTCTAACCCTCTGTTAATGCGGCCTACGATTGCAGCGGACTTTTTGGCTGCTGCCGCACACGGTTGGCTCATATTTAACTGATTGTCCACTTGGACTCCTAGATCCCTCTTGTAGTTTCTGGCCAAGTTTCAGGTTTTAAGCGGAACTCAGTGCTCTCTGTTCCTCCTCTTTGCTCCCCCACAACAGTAGGCCTGATTTAGACAGGGTTGACACAGTGACCACTTCATTGGGGCTCGGATCTCTCTCTCTCCCAGTCCAATTCCTAAGTTTTATTAACAAAGGGATACAATCAGGGGTGGGATTCAAAAGTCCCAGCAACCGGTTCTCTGCCTGGTTGCTGGGTGGGCATGGCCATGGTGGGCGTGGCATACTGGAACTTCCGGGGGGGGGCGTTTTTTGCCTTCCCCAGGGTCCAGAGGCTTCCCTTGGGCCTCTGAGAGGGAGAAATTCCAGGAGGGCTTTGTTTTTTTGCCCTTCCAGAGCCTTTGCACAGACCCTGCATTTAACTTCATCCAAAACGGGACACGTGGAGACTCCTAGGAGGGGCGGGGCAGGATGGGTGGGGCCAGCTCATCAGTTCAAGTACCAGTTTGGTGAACCAGATGTAAATTTAACATCCAGCTCACCAGAACTGGCCCGAATTGGCCTCTGGATACAATCAAGATCAAGTGAGGTACTAATACCACTCTATAAATCCTTAGTAAGACCAAACCTATAGTACTGCATCCAGTTTTGGTCACCACACTATGAAAAAAGATGTTGAGATTCTAGAAATAATGCAGAGAAGAGCAACCAGGATGATGAGGGGAATGGAGGCTAAAAAATATGACGAACAGTTGCAGGAACTGGGCCTGGCTAGTCTAGGGAAGAGAAGGACCAAGAGAAGGACCATGATAGCAGCCTCCCAATACTTGAGGGGCTGCCACAGAGAGGAGGCGGGTCAAGCTATTTTCCAAGACACCCAAAAGCCAGATAAGGAATAATGGATGGAAACTGAACAAGGAGAGATTCAACCTAGAAATAAGGAGAAATTTTCTGACAGTGAGAACAATCAACCGATGGAACAGAAGTTGTCCTCGGAAGTTGTGGGAGCTTCATCACTGGAGGCTTTCGAGAAGAGACTGGATAGCCATCGGTCAGAAATGGTGTAGGGTCTCCTGCTTGGGCAGGGGGTTGGACTAGATGGCCTACAAGTTTCCTTACAACTCTGTTAATCTGTTTAATAATTCCATTGCAACACTGTGGGGCTGTCCTCTCCATTTTCCTTCTGCATCCCTGGGTTGCTTCCAGACGAAACATCCCATGTCCGATTCATAGATTTCCATCTCTTAGAGGTGGCCATCTCCTGATGGATGAATCATCCTCTGATGTGCAATTTCTTTTTGAAATAGACATTCTTTCCACACCATTTATCGGGGCCCTGGCACATATGCCGGTTGGTTGTTATCATAAAAACAAACCAAATGCAGCATGCTCCCATTTGCAATGAAAAAAAAAACCCCAACCCAATAATAATAGCGTTGCCTAAATGTATTTGGAGGTGAGGAGAACGGTGTCTGTCTTTTTGTTCTGAAAAATTGATAAAAGGCCTCACTTGAATCTCTATGCTGGAAAATGAAATGGGATCCAATCTCAGAATGTTTAGTCTGTGTGGTTTGAAGTCTAGCATTTTCGTCCCGTTGCATTTTATTAAGAAATGGGGGGCTTTTCTTGAGAGATTTAAATCCCTTGCAATCATGCACTCAGACCAAAAGCAATTATTCTGTGCTTCTAGATAGGAGCAGGAATGCTGCCCACCCCCCTTAAATGGCCCACAAAGCTTCCCCTGTTTTTGGAATTGCTTGCGGGCAAAATTGTTTCAATCGCAGCCGGTGAAATGAAGAGGTGTAGTGTGATTCTCAGGGGGAAAAACATCGAACCACTGGAGGGGGAGGGGCAAAAGAGAAGGAAGGAGGGTAAGGGAAGAAAGAAGGAAGGGAAGGAGGAAGGAAAGGAGGGAAGGAAGAAAGGAAGGAAAGGAGAGGAAGGGAAGGAGGAAGGAAAGAAAGGAAGGAAGGGAAGGAAGGAAGGAAGGAAGGAAGAAGGGAAGGAAGGGAATGGAAGGAAGGAAGAATGGAAGGAATGGAATGGAATGGAATGGAATGGAATGGAATGGAATGAGAATGAATGGAATGGAATGAATGGAATGGAATGGAATGGAATGGAATGGAATGGAATGAATGGAATGGAATGGAATGGAATGGAATGAATGAATGGAATGGAATGAATGAGAATGGAATGAATGGAATGATGGAATGGAAGGAATGGAATGGAATGGAATGAATGGAAGGGAAGGAATGGAATGGAATGGAATGGAAGGAATGGAATGGAATGGAATGGAATGGAATGGAATGGAATGGAATGGAAGGAAGGAAGGAATGGAAGGAAGGAAGGGAAGGGAAGGGAGGAAGGGAAGGAAGGGAAGGGAAGGGAAGGGAAGGGAAGGGAAGGGAAGGGAAGGAGAGGAGAAGGAAGGGGGAGGATAAGGAGAGGAAAGGGAGGGAAGGAAGGAGGGAGGGAGGGAGGGAAAGAAACAGCCACAACTACTGAAGGCAAGCCATTCTACTGATTAATTTTTCTCACAATCAGGAAATTTCTCCTTAGTTCCAGGTTGTTTCTCTCCCTGATTAGTTTCCACCCATTGCTTCTTGTCCTGCCTTCAGGGGCTTTGGAGAATAGCTTGACTCCCTCTTCTTTGGGGCAGCCCCTTACATATTGGAACACTGCTATCAGGTCTCCCCTAATCCTTCTTTTCATGAAACTAGACATATCCAATTCCTGCAACTAATTTCGATATGTTTTAGCCTCCAGCCCCCTAATCCTCTTCGTTGCTCTTCTCTGCACCCTTTCCAGAGTCTCAACATCCTTTTTTATTTAGTGCTAACCAAAACTAGATGCCGTATTCCAAGCGTGGCCTCACCAAGGCAATATAAAGTGGTATTAACACTTCACGTGATCTTGATTCACTCCCTCGGGATTTGATGAAGACTTTTGAAAAAAAAAGAGTTTTCCCTGCCTTTAATTAAAGCTACTTGCACCAACTTCATGTTACAGGAAGTCTAACTAACAAGCATGACCTTATTTATGATACTGCCTTTACTGAAAACAAAAATCTTTCCCCGTATTCCCAGACCTTTTAAAATATCAGCTGGATTATTTCTAACTTGTTTCATGTTGATGCAGCTTCTCTATGTTCATTTTCCTCTATTGCTCTTTTTATTTTTCCCAGGGCTATTGATTTGTTGTCCTATTTTGGGGGTGCTTTTAGTGAAGCTACTCCGAGAATATGTAGACTGGTAGTCCTCGGCATACGACCACAATTGGGCCCCAAATTTCTCCTGCTAAGCGAGACACTTATTGTAAGTCTAACTATGAAGAGGGAAATCAAGAGATTCAGGCATTTCTGATGTGTACAGAAGTTTATTGCAAGCTTAAGCTCTCTACAAGAATCTGGGCTACTAACGGTCAAGGGAAATGAGCAGGAGTTAAGAAGGAATTCAAGGTGGGCTGGACTTCGATCTCTAGTGGGCACACATGTACTCATGACTGATAATGCATTTGACCTCTCTCCCTCAGGCTCAGCTTGGTCATTTCCTACACCAAATATTTTGTTGTTGTTAGTTGTGAAGTCATGTCCGACCCATTGCATCCCCATGGACAAAGTTATTCCAGGCCTTCCTATACCATCTTCTGAAGTCCATTTAAGCTCATGCCGACTGCTTCAGTGACTCCATCCAGCCACCTCCTTCTCCGCCATCCTCTTCTTCTTCTTTTGCCCTCAACCGTTCTCAGCATTTGGCTCTTCTTCTCCAGTGAGTCCTTCCTTCTCATGAGGTGGCCAAAGTCTTTGAGCTTCATCTTCAGGATCTGGCCTTCTAAAGAGCAGTCAGGGTTGATCTCCTCTAGGACTGACCGGTTGGATCGCCTTGTAGTCAAGGGACTTGCATGAGTCTTCTCCTCCAGCACCAGAGTTCAAAGGCCTCCATTCATAGTTCAAAGGTCTCAATTCAGTGACTGTTACATTACATTTAATATCAAGGCTTCTAGAAAACTGCCAACATTCAGAAGCTAATGATTAGTCATAAGAGTAGAAATTGGCTGCTGGAGAATTGAGCATTCAGGTCTCCTAGAGAGAACAACCTGGTGTTTCAATCTTACATCTATTTCTTCCAACCGTATTTGATAGTAGACCTATTGCTTTCTCATTTCCTGCCCTTGGATCTGGAGACCACCTCACCCATGTCCTGATAACGATTATGTTGGTTCTCGACCTCTTTATTTCTGGCCTTGGGAGCTTCAGTCTTCACAACAGCTCTCATAACTTGCATCCCCAAACAATTCAACATAAGGCAAGAAGAAGCACAAATGCCTCAGATCATCAGCTGATGATGGAACATGTTTCCTGGATGTGTCTGGGCAGGTCACGATGGTAGACTTTAATTGTGTGCTGAATTGTCAAGGGCCAACAATACAGCACAACAATACAGTTTTTGCTGCAAGGCAATCTGAGGGCCGCACCTCAGCTTAAACTCCAAGCTTCAGTTCCTTCAGGTAAATTGTAGATCGGTAGTCATGGATCTCTTGTCCTTCTTTGGCTAGGATTCTACTGGTTCTCCCCAGTTCTGGCAAACTGATCGCTAATTTTATCATTTTTCAATTACCGGTTTGGTGAACCGGTAAATCCCACCCACCACCCACACCATCCTGCCCCTCCCAGGAGTCCTCATGCACCTTGTTTTGGATGCCAGGTAAGTACAGGGCATGCACAGAGGCTCGGAGAGGGCAAAAAATGGGCCTCCCAGAAGTTTCGGAAGACCGGAGAGTCTGGAGCCCAGGGAGGCCATTTTTGCCTTCCTGGAGACTCAAGGAAAGCCTCCAGAGCCTGGGAAGGGTGGAAACAGGCCCCCCCACCATGGTGCAGGAGGCCGACTAGGCCATGCCCACCATGGCCATGCCCACCCAGCAACCAGGCAGAGAACCAGTTGCTGAAATTTTTGAAAACCCCCCCCTGATATGATCTTAAATTTGGTCCTGTTTTATTGTTAGCCGCCCTGAGTCCTTAGGGAGAAGGGCGGCATACAAGTTGAATAAATTATTATTATTATTATTATTATTATTATTATTATTATTATTATTATCTTGGTAAAGTTGAAGAAGCTGGTTAATCCAATATCCAGGAGAAATGAGTGGTTGTGAAACATACATAGGTGGTGCTACCCTAGTTGAGTGTCTTCAGAATGTTGCAGTTCACACATTTCTCTACACTAGCACTCTGGTCAACAATTTTGTAATTTCTAACCTGTCCCCTGTGGATAAACAGAAGGAGAAGGAGGATGGGGGACAAGGGGAAAGAGGAGGAGGAAGAGGAGGAGGAGGAGGAGGAGGAGGAGGAGGAGGAGGAGGAGGAGGAGGAGGAGAAATAGAAGAGAGAGCAGAATGGATGGAAGAAGAAAGATAAGAGGAAGGGAACGGAGAAAGAAGAAGAAGAGAAGGAGGAAGAGGAAGAAAAAGGAGAAGTAAAGGAGGAGTATAGGGAGAAAGTAGAAAAGGACAAGGTGCAAGAAAAGGAAGAGGAGGAGGGGAAGAAAGGGGGAAAGGGGAAAATGGAGAGGGAAGAAAAGAACAGAAGGAAGAAAAGAGGAAGAAAAAGGAAAAAGAGAAGAAGGAAGAACATTGTGATCTTTTATAACAGAAAAAAAAGTGTGAGAGAAGGGAAGGCCAAACCAGTTTTGGGAATATACTAACTCCGGCACATCAAAACAAATTCTCAAATTTCCTGGGTATTTTGTTTTGCTTTGGTTATTTTTTTGTATGTGTCTCCCACACCCCAAATAAAAGGGGAAAAGAGATGAAAGCCCCCTTTGCTTTCACAACTCCATTCTTCTCCCTCCCACCCCCCCCAAAAAAAAACCTGTCTTGCTTCTGTGGCAATTTGCACACACACACACACACACACACACCTCCTTCTCTTTACTCTCAGCTGTCTAATGTGACAAGCAAGGGAGATTAAAAAGAAATGCTAAACTAGCTGGAATTGAGGAGCAGGGGAGATAAGAGGCAGGCAAAAAGTTGGGCCTTTATTAATAATTTCATCCCCATTCAAACAACTTTGCATTCCCTGGACAGGGCACATTTATTATCTTATTCACCAGGATGACAGCGAGATTAGTGATTTGTTACCAAATCAATTATGGATTCATTGGAGGGACTGTAGACTTTGTCACTTAACTCCTTGGTGGTCCCAACCTGTGCAGACGATATGCCTTGGCTGAATTTGTAGTGTGTTCCTTCCTAGTTTGCCTCTTTCCCTTCGCTTGCTGGACCACCAATGGCTGGATACACTTCATTTTTTTTGAGGTACGGTAGCTTAATGATACTGGAGATAGTCTCAGCCCCGGCGGTTTGAGTCCTAGCACAGTGTGGTAGGGTGAGCTCCCATCACTTGCCTCAGCTTCGGTCCATCTAACACAGGGGTGTCAAACTCAATTTCATTGAGGGCTGTGATTGACCCTGGGGGGGCCAGCTGGGCATGGTCATCTTGATGGGTGTGGCCAACTGGGTGGGCATAGCCAGTTTGACACCACTCACTGGATGTGGCTGACTGGGTGGGCCAGTTTGACACCACTCCCCAAACAGCTGGCAAGTTTCCTCTTCACACTGGGTAGACCGGGCGAAGCCATACTGGCCCAATGTTTCCTCTCTGCATTAGGCAAAACAGGCTGAAGCGATGTGGGCTGGCCCCTTTTTCAGGATGGCACTGGGGGCCTTGTGTTTGACACCCCTGATCTAACAGTTCGAAAGTATGTTCTATGTGAGTAGATAAATAGGTACCACTTTGGTGGGGCGACAAGCTGGTGCTCTGTGCAGGCAGTCAGATTCCTGATGACTCTGAACCTTGCCCTGTCTGTGTTGGTGGGAATATTCTTCCTGGTTCCTTGATTGGACCACTGTTTAGTGTTAGCTTGTTTATTTGAGTTGGGAATTCCTTGATTGGGGTATTGTTTACTTCTAGTTCTTGGTGTTAATCTCTGTTTCTAAGAGGTGTAGTGGCTGTTCTGTTATTCCGTTATTCTGTAAAGGGTCTCCTGCTTGAACTGGGGGTTGGACTAGAAGTCCACCAAGGTCCCTTCTAACTCTATTATTCTGTTATTCTGTTATTGTTGTCCTGTATAGCAGGGGTGTCAACCTTGTTGCCCCTTGGCTGGATATTTCACGAACTGGCCATGCCCACCCCCCTGGTTTAGCAAAGGGGGAAAGTTGTAACACATCACATGATGACAACATGTCATCACAAGTTTGACACCCCTGCTGTATAGGGTCTCCTGCTTGAGTGGGGGGTTGGACTAGAAGACCTCTAAGGTCCCTCGGTTATACTGTCATTCTGTTACACTGATTGCCCAACTCAAGTCTTCCAAATGGGGCTTGTTCTGGAAATGTAACTCACTAAATTCAAGGTTTCTGCTTTTCCCATGCTGGTGGAGGGTGGGGAGTGGGAAGGAAGGAGATTTTCCCGTCCCTATGAAACTGCAATTTGGCTGACTTTATTTCACGGTGCATGGGCCGAGAAAGAAAGATAAGGTCTAAATGTTGCAGGAGGAGAAAATAACAAATATATATGCTTGCCCCCTCTGAGTTGGGACGAGAGAAACCAGAAGAGAAGGAAGCAATTTTGTGCAATGTTATTTATAAAAGCTGAAAACGGGAGGGGAAGGTTGGGGGTGAGACTCGAAAGAGGATCAAAATATCCCCCTCTGTCATTTAAGGCCTGCTCATAAATCTATTCCACTCTTGCAGCTCCCTTGCTATGTTTTATAGAAGGAAAACTTGCTGAGTTAGCTGCTGGAAAGGAGGAGGGGGAGAGGAGGAGCAGGAAGTTTCAGAATTGGGGGTGGATTAACTTCCCCATTCATCAAGTGGCTGGATCTGCAGTGGAAGTGGGGAAAATTGGTGGTGGTGGGAGTCCCAAATGATTAAACAGCAGGATGGCCAAGTGGATGTCAGCCTGGCTTCTTTCAGAGAAGAAGAAAAGGATGTAGTCTACAGAAAAGAAGGACTGGGGGGTGACAGGATAGCAGTCTTCCGATGTTTGAGGGGCTGCCACAAAGAAGAGGGGGGACAACTATTCTCCAAAGCACCAGAAGGCAGGGGAAAAACAAAACAATGGATGGAAATTAATCCAGGACGGAAGCAACCTGGAATTGAGGAGAAACTTCCTAAGAGTGAGGACAATTAATCAGTGGAACAGCTTATCTTCAGAAGTTGTGAGTGCTCTGTTCAGAGTTTTGCAGCATAAATTCAGCACCAGAAAAATAACCACAGATAGCTGAGGCTTTGTTTAACTTCTTTATAAACACATAAACTAAATTTTACAAACCAGTTGTAGATTTCTCCAACATGGAGCAAACTCAGGCAGAAGCAGGCATGTTACAGGTTCAGAGCAGAGTGCTGGTTTTCAGCAAGCAAGCAAGATACACAGCAGAGGAGAGATTTTCAATAGCAGTTTGATTTTTAATAGACAGACTCAAAGCTCAACATAGCTTCAGAGCTTCGGAGCTTAATATAGAGCCACACTTAGGCTACTTCTAGTTTCAGTTTCCAAACAGTCCTCATTGGCTGACTTAGTTGCTGTGCCTATTCGTTGGCTGACCTTGTTACCAAGCTCTATTCCAATTCATGAATATACTCTGACATGCTCCATCGCTGGAGGTGTTTAAAAATAGACTGGACAGCCACTTGTCTGAAATGGATTAACATCTCTCGCTTGAGCAGGGGGCTGGACTAGAAGACCTCCTTGGTCCCTTCCAACTCTATTCTGTTCTGTTCTAAATAGAGGCACACTGGGAAATAAGGACTAGATTATCACCACCTTTAAACATAGAATAATAAAGTAGGAAGGGACCTTGGAGGTCTTCTAGTCCAACCCCCCCTCTTCTGTCTTTAACTTAACTTTCTGGTTGAATATAAAACAGTTAGATAAACTCTACAGAGGCTTCCATACAAAGTTTCTTTATTGGATTGTAATAGGCATCCTCAAGGTATAACTCACAGTTATGTTGAGATTCCTCTAATGTCCAATCTTTGCACAGTTGTCTTCATAGTGTGAAAATATAGTTATCTTAATGCCATAACGATGGAGCAAAGGGAAAGACACCAGCACAATGCTGGGCCCAAGCAAGAATAAAGGAAACTCCCACAACCCAACCAAGGGTCAATTCAGTGACCAATCAGGATTACAGATGTAATCACATGACATGAACTACATTTCCCATGAGGCATTAACTACATTTCCCATGAGGCATTCCCTTAAGGGGACAGCTCCCAATTCCCAATTAACTATATATTGTCTGAACAGCACACCCTCTGCTCAGGAAGACGACCCTATACCATTTCAAAGAAATGGTTGTCCAATCTCTTCTTAAAAGCCTCCAGTGATGGAGCACCCACAATTTATGGAGGCAAGTTGTTCCACTGGTTGATTGTTCTCACCATTAGGAAATTTCTCCTTCGTTCTAGGTTGCATCTCCCCTTGGTTAGTTTCCATCCGTGGTTTCTCATCTTACCTTTTGGTACTTTGGAAAACTGACTCCCTCGTCTTTGTAGGAGCCCCTCCAATATTGGAACACTGACATCAGGTTCTTTTAAACATTATAAACATTTGTTTTGCTACCTTTTTAAAAATAGGGTAATAAAACCCTATTGACCGCATTCGCACATTATGCAAAACCTGACTTCAACCATGTGTTTGGATATGCTTTGCTCCTCTTCTGAATGTATCGCATGTTTCTTTATTTTATGGTGTCTTGCGTTGCACATAGAAACTATGATTGACTCTTAATTTGATCAGACTGCAGCTTTGCGTGTTGTACAAAGGTGGCTCATTTGGTTAATTTGGGATTCAGTCTACCATGGAAAGCCAGAATGGGTTAACTTTGTTTGCCTGGTTAAACCTCTTGGGTAAAGTCAGCTGAGGAGAGTGGCTATGGGGAACTTTCTACATCCATACTCTTCCTTTTCCAACTTGGACATGTTCATGAACTGGAATAGAGCAGGGTAACAAGGTCAGCCAATGAATAGGCATAGCAAGTAAGTCAGCCAATGAGGACTGACTGGAAACTGAAACTAGAAGTACCCTAGGCGTGGCTCTATATTAAGCTCTGAGTCCGTATTGAAAATGAAACTCCTTCTCTCCTCTGCTGTGTGTCTTGCCTGCCTGCTGCAATAAAGTGAAACTGATGTCTTTTTCTGAGCTCCTGAGTTGCTGCTGTTCTGCTCTGAATCTGTAACGTGTCTGCTTCTGTTTGAGTTTGCTCCACGTTGGAGAAATCTACAGCTGGTACTGTAAAGTTTACTTGATGTGTTTATAGAGAAGTTAAACGAAGCCTTAGTCATCTGTGTTTTCTTTTCTGGCGCTGAATTTATGTTGCGATACTCTGAACACAAGTTCCCTTAATTTATTTGCTTGGAATTGAGTTCTAAAGGTAAATCAAAACCACATGAAGTATTAGTACTGCTTGATTAAAGCCTTGGTAAGGCCACATCTGGAATGCTGCATCCAGTTTGGGTCACCACATTGTGCAAAAGACATTGGAAAAGGTGCAGAGAAGAGCAACTAAGATGATTAAAGGCCTGGAAATAAAACATATGAAGAATGGTTGCAGGAATTAAATATGACCAGTCTAGAGAAAAGAAGGGCTAGGGGGTGACATGATAGCAATATTCCAGTATTTGAGGGGCTGCCAAAAAGCACCTGAAGGCAGGACAAGAAGCAACAGATGAAAACTAATGAAGAGAGACAAGCAATCTTTATATTTATATTGTTATATTTATATCACAGTATAAATATTTACATTTATATTAAAATTTATGTTGTTTTATTTGTTTCCTAGTATGATTTGATTGTTTATTAGTAACCCATGACTATCACTAAGTGTTGTAGCTTATGATTCTTGATGAATGCATTTTATTTTGTCTTTATGTACACTGAGAGCTTATGTACCAAAGATAAATTCCTTGTGTGTCCAATCACTCTTGGCCAATAAAGAATTCTATCTATCTTCTAATCTAGAACTAAGGAGAAATTTCCTGACCATGGGAACAATCAATCATGGAACAGCTTCTCTGCAGAAGTTGTGGGTGCTTCATGAGTGGAGGTTTTAAGAAGAAATTGGACAATCACTTCAGAGGTGGTATTCAGCAGGTTCTGACCAGTTCTGGAGAACCAGTAGTGGAAATTTTGAGTAGTTCAGAGAACCAGCAAATCCCACCTCTGACTGGCCCCGCCCCCATCTATTCTCTGCCTCCCGAGTCCCAGGTGATTGGCTGGGTCTTCTTTGGTTTCCCTGCACAGGAGAACGGAGCTGGAAAGCAGGTTAGTGGGGTGGAGAGGGAATGGGGATTTTGCAGTAACCTTCCTGCCATCAAGCCACGCCCACAGAACTGGTAGTAAATTTTTTTGAATCCCATTACTCTGTGTGTGTGTGTGTGTGTGTGTTTGTATAGATAGATAGATAGATAGATAGATAGATAGATAGATATAGGTATAGGTATAGGTATAGGTAGAGATATACTGTAGATATATAGATATAAATAGATAGATGAGATAGCGATATAGATATAGATGTAGATATAGATATAGATATAGATATACTGTAAGTATATAGATATAGATAGATAGATAGATAGATAGATAGATAGATAGATAGATTAGATATAGATATAGATACAGATACAGATACAGATACAGATACAGATACAGATATACTGTGGATGGATGGATGGATGGATGGATGGATGGATGGATGGATAGTTAGATAGATTATAGATATAGATATATAGATATAGATATAGATATACTGTAGATAGATAGATAGATAGATAGATAGATTATAGATATAGATATATAGATATAGATATACTGTAGATATATAGATATAAATAGATAGAGATAGATAGATAGATAGATAGATAGATAGATAGATAGATAGATATAGATATAGATATAGATATAGATATAGATATACTGTAGATATATAGATATAGATGGATAGATAGATAGATAGATTATAGATATAGATATAGATATAGATATAGATATAGAATAGATATAGATATAGATAGACATGAATTGCCATCTCACCCTGCTGGCAGGCCTAATAAGATCTGTTCTGACAGGAATTCCTTGCCACAAGGGGCATCATTCAAAATTCAGCCATTAGTGTGTGTGAGTTTTAGGAAATACCTACATTGTTTCTATTCCTTTTACACCAAGGCCTTTATCTCTAGAATTGTTGATACCACAGGAATTTCTCCTCTGGTAAAATGCCCAAGGAAGGTCACCTTCAAGAATTAGAATCACTTGAATATGGGGCCCTATCTAACGAAGTGAAATTCAGTGGTGAGAAAGTAAGTTTTACATTTAGGAAAGAAAATTCAAATGCACAGGTCCAGTACAGGTGGTACCTGGCTCAATAGTAGTAATTGGGAGAGGGACCTTGGAGTCCTAGTGGACAATCATTTAAAAATGAGCCAGCCGTGTGCTGCAGCTGTCAAGAAAGCCAACACAGTTCTAGGCTGCGTCAACAAAGGGATAGAATCAAGATCATGTGAAGTGTTAATACCACTTTATAAGGCCTTGCTAAGGCCACACTTGGAATTTTGCATCCAGTTTTGGTCACCACGATATAAAAAGAAGTTGAGACTCTAGGAAGAGTGCAGAGAAGAGCAACAAAGATGATTAGGGGGCTGGAGGCTAAAACATATGAAGAACAGTTGCAGGAACTGGGTATATCTAGTTTAATGAAAAGAAGGACTAGGGGAGACATGATAGCAGTGTTCCGATATCTCAGAGGTTGCCCCAAAGAAAAGGGAATCAAGGTATTCTCCAAAGCCCCTGAAGGCAGGACAAGAAACAATGGGTGGAAACTAATCAAGGAGAGAAGCAACCTACCGTGTTTCCCCGAAAATAAGACCTACCCCGAAAGTAAGACCTAGCACTATTTTCTAAACCTGCCCTAATATAAGACCTACCCCGAAAATAAGACCTAGTGTAAATCTCCAGTTCCAGGAAGACTTTTCAGGGAGCAACCGTGCACCCACGAAACACCCCCCCCTACACACTCACACCCACTATTTGGCACCATAAATATATAAGACCTACCCCGAAAATAAGACCTAGTGTGTTTTTGGGAGCCAAAAAAAAATAAGACAGTGTCTTATTTTCGGGGAAACACGGTAGAACTAGAACTAAGAAATTCCCTGACATTTGGAACTATTAAAATAGGAGGCCAGGGCAACACATGTAAGTGAGGTTGGTCAGTGGATGACATCCCCTCAAAATAAGACCTGCTGCCTTTTCTGGCAGCAAAAATATATACAAGGCAGGGTCCTATTTTCAGGCAAACACACTACTACTGCTGCTACTACTTCTCCTCCTCCTTCCCCTCCCCATGGAGTAGAGTAGAGTAAGGTAGGGTAGGGTTGGGTAGGAGAGGAAAGGAGAGGAGAGGAAGAGATGCGTTTCGCCCCTCGTCTTCCAGAACTAACTAGGAAAATGAGTCTTACTTTGATTTTGTTTTTCTGGTTGAAGCACTTGGGACTTGTTCATTCTCTCGTTCTCCCACGTGCTCAAGCGAGTGTGTGTGTACTTATGAATTTATCGTCTGTCATTTTTCATCAAGCCGGTTAACAGAGATGTTTTGAAAAGCTGCATGCCTCTGAAGGCGGCCATGTGTGCTCGGTTGGAAGCAAAAATGAAAGCTAATTGGGGAGAAAGGCAAGGCCCACTGGACATGAGGCACCCCCTTAAATGCAGGTTACTGACCTGTGAAGAAGGCACAGAGCAGAGCAGGTCTGGGAAGGAATCGCAGCTTGATTTTTTGCTTTATCGTTGTGGCTAATATTGGGACTAGCCAGGCCCTGTTCCTGCAACCGTTCTTCATGCGTTTTAGCCTCCAGTCCTCTCATCATCTTGGTCGCTCTTCTGTGCCCTCTTTCTAGAGTCTCAACATCTTTTTCACATCGTTTTTATTTATTTTTATTTGCTTGATTTGTCAGTCCCTTACAAGATAATAAGGATAAGGATAAACATAGTTATGAATACATGAAATGAATACATATAAGAAAAATAAAAAGAAACAATAGGACAGGGACGGTAGGCACGTTGGTGCTGGATGCAGTATTCCAAGTGTGGCATTATAAAGTGGTGTTAACACTTCACGTGATCTTGATTCTATTCCATCTAGGAGAGGAGGAGAGGGGCAGGAGGAGGAGGAGGAGGAGGAGGAGGAGGAGGAGGAGGAGGAGGAGGAGGAGGAGGAGGTAGAGAAAGAGCAGAGGATGTCGAAACTCCCACATGACCAGATTGTCTTTTTAATCGTTTATTTATTTTTAATGTGGCAGTCATTAAGCAAGCATGACAATCATTTAAGTGAATGCCATGGTCATTAAATGAATACTGTGGTTGTTAAGCAAATCAGTGTATTCCTATGGGCATTTTTTTATATGAAACCAGACAAAATTATATAGATATTATAGACATTATAGGTCTTCAAGGTCCCTTTCAACTCTTATTTTGTCATCTATCTTTCCATCTACTTCCTTCCTTCCTTCCTTCTTCTTTTTCCTTTCCTTTCCTTCCCTTCTTCTTTATTCCTTCCTCCTCCCTCCCTTCTTCTTCCTCCTCCTTTTTCTTCTTCTTCTTCCTCTTTTTCTTTCTTTTCCTTCCTTTTCCTTCTTTTCCTTTCTTCCTCTTCTTTCTCTCCCTTTCTTCTTTCCTTCCTTCCTTCTTCGTTCCTTCCCTCCTTCTTTCCTTCCTTCCCTTTTTCTTTCTTCTTTCCTTCTTCTTCCTTCCTTCTTTGCTTCCATCCATCCATCTGTTTATCCATCCATCTAATCTACCTCTTATTTAATATCTCGCTAGCTTTCCCTACGTACTCCCTCTCATTATTTTCTTCTTCTTTCTCATTCTTTATGATTAGGAGCAACCTTCCATCATCTCTAGTTGCCTTGTCAGTGTTTCTATACTCTTTATTTTTTATTTTTTAAAAAAAGAACATTCTTTCTGTTCCTTTTTCTCTTCCAATAATGCAGAGTTGCTGCTTCAGCAGAGTTGGTGGGCTGTAGGGTGGGAATCGGCCGTGGCCTAGATGACAGATGCCTTGGAAATGAGAAAGAGGGAAACTGCCGAGTCAGGGACCAAATTATTTCTAATCCCAGGTTCGTCTTTAGTTCAATAATCACCTGTAAGGCCTGATAAGTCTGGAAATGAACCCAGGGGGGGGAAAGAGTTACGGAAATCTGTTCAACTTCTTAAAAAGTGCTCACGAGATAGATTCTCTCCTAGTCTTTGTTTTTTTTTCCCCAGATGAAAAATGACCGCTGTTCCCAGACTGACCTCTCCATTAGAACAACCAATTGGTGGAGCATGACACCAATTTAGAGGTCTCTGGGGTAGGGGAAACCAATTTAGGTCCGGGCTTCTTTGACAGGAGCAAGCCAGTCAGATGTGAGACTTGCTTGGAGAACCTGCCTTTGAAAATACCGTGAATATGAGATACGTACTGCGGTTGTCTGGAATGGATTGAACCAAAGGTTCAGGTGTAAAACTGGCCATCTTCTACTAATATAGAAGAGAATATTTGTAGTGATTGAATGCTGGGTTCCTTGGTGCTCTCTGAGCTTGGTTGTTTTCTTGCAGACGTTTCGTGACCCAACTAGGTGACATTATCAGTGCTAGAAAGGAGTGGTGTTTCTGGACAGAAAGAGGAGAAGGAGGAAGAGGAAGAGGAGAAGGAGAAGGAGGAAGAGGAGGAGGAGGAGGACTGTGGGGTCCTTGGTGCTTTCTGAGCTTGGTGATTTTCTTGCAGACATTTCATGACCCAACTAGGTGACATCATCACTGCTGGAGGAAGTGGGATTTGCTCTCTGCTTATATACAAATGTTTGTCCTCCCAGTGAAATCACACAAAGTATTAGTACCACTTTATAAAGCCTTAGGAAGGCCACACCTGGAATACTGCATCTGGTCACCACATTACAAAAAAATGTGTGAGGGAAAAAGGATGAAGACAGCTCCTCCATAATAGTTCCCAGAGCATGTGTTTCATGCGGCAAGTAGTCTAGATTTCTATCTGGAATCAAGGAATGAGGGAAGAAACTGCTTAGAAGAATCTCAATGCGTCTTTCTTGGTTTTGGAACCGGATATATGCAGTGGACATGTACAACTATCTCAGTAGGCATAACTAAGGTTTAGGTCTCATGAAATGAGTTTTGCTCATGAAATTCAGTTTTGTTCCCCACACAAAGTTGCTGAAGCTCTAGAAAAAGTGCACAGAAGAGCAACCAGGATAATGAGGGGACTGGAGGCTAAAACATGCAGGTACTGGGCATGGCTAGTCTAGTGAAGAGAAGGACCATGATAGCAATCTCCCCATATTTGAGGTGCTGCCACAGAGATGAGGGGGTCAAGCTATTTTCTCAGGCACTGAAGGCCAGACAAGGAATAATGGATGGAAACTGAACAAGGAGAGATTCAACCTGGAAATAAGGAGAAACTTTCTGACAGTGATGACAATCAACCAATGGAACAGAAGTTGCCCTCGGAAGTTGTGGTAGCGCCATCACCTGAGACCATCAAGAAGAGATTGGACTCCCATCTGTCAGAAATGGTGTAGGGTCTCCTGCTTAGGTGGGGGTTTGGACTAGATGACCTACAAGGTCCCTTCCAATTCTGATTATCTGAATCTGAATCTAAACATTTTCAGGGAGTGGATGGGTGAGGCTCAGTGGTTAAAGACACCCAGCTTGTCAGCTGAAAAGCAGACAGCTCAGGTTTGAGACCCAAACGCTGCATGATGGGATGAGCTCCTGTTCCTTGCTCCAGCTCCAGCCCACCTAGCAGTTCAAAAGCATGCAAATGCGAGTAGATAAATAGGTACCACTTTGGTGGGAAGATAACAGCGTTCTATGACCCTTGGCATATAGTCATGCTTGCCACACGACCATAAAAGTATCTTTGGATAACTCTGGCTCCCTCAGCCAAGAAATGGAGATGAGTACCCTTCCCCCTAGTGTAAGACACAACTGGACAGGGGGAACCTGGCTGAGGAATTCTGGGAGTTGAAGTCCACAAGTCTGAAAGTGGCCAAGTTTGGAGACCCCTCCAATCAAAAGAAGACAATTTCCATATTGCTGCTCATAAGAATGTGTTTTGAACCAGCATAAACCAAAGTGTTTTGAAGTCAAAACTCAAACGGTCGCTAAGCAAAGTCATAAGTTGAGGACTACCTGTAACCACTATGCCACATTCCATGACATCAAGCTCAGTTCTTTTATTTTTTTCCCCAGGAAATGAAATGTTTTGGCCCAGCCTCGGTGGCAACCAAACAAGCAAAATAGAAAACTCTACTCAGCCAAAAATTTCACTTCAGGGCCAAAAAGGGTTAATGGTTTGCTGCAGTGTAAGATATTATCACATGCAAACTGTTTCTCCTTACATGAACCCCCTGCTTTCTGGCAAGTGAATTCCAGCAGTTAAATGAATTATACCACTTAAGCCATTTTCCCCATCTTTTCTGATGTAAGTGTTAAAAGAAAAAAAAAGCAGAAGAAAAAACTTTCAAGGTCACCAAAATAAACTTGCTAGATTTGCAAAGTGAGAGAGACAGATTAAAAAAAAAGAGTGTAGGCTGAAAAAGAACCCCAAGTTTGATAGATTTGCAAAGATAAGATAAATGGAAAGGAAGGGAAATAGATGGAGTTGCCCATCCCTGAGCAGAAGAAGATTTGTTTTATTATTATTTTGCACAGAAGGGGGAGGGATTATGGAAATAGTGGAAAGGAACTCTGATCCAGAGTTATAAACATCAGGTGTGGGAAAAGTCAATCTGTCAGGTGCAAAACACCAGAAGGTCCAATTAAATTTATTCATTGAAGGGAATATTTGTTGAACTTCACGGCCCCAGGTGTTTTTTGAGCTTAGTTGTTTTCTTGTGGATGTTTCAGGAACCAACTAGGTAACATCATCAGTGCCAGAAACCCCATTGCTTTCCAGTACTGATGATGTTAGCTAGCATGGTAATGAAATGTCTATTTAAAAAAAAACCAACCAAGCTCAGAAAACACCAAGGATCTCACAGTTTCCTCCTCCTCCTCCACTTCTACACAAACCCCACTCCCTTCCAGTACTGATGGTGTTACATAGTTGGGTCATGAAAGAGTCTGCAAGAAAACAGCTCTGAGAGCACTAAACACCTCACAACTAGTTTATTGCTAAAAGGCCTATGCAAGGTAATATTCTCAACTCACAGTTAGTACCTACTTAGAGTTAGACTAGGACTTCAAGGGAAGTTGGATTTAGTTCACTATGTCAGATTTGGGTTAATGTCAGCATCCCAACTAACCAACTCCAAACCAATAAACTCTGAGACAAGCATTTCCTCAAAGTTCCATTTTATTAGAGTTGTCATATTGGCACATCTGGGAAAACTTGAATCTGAGAGTTCCGGGTTTTCCCTTCCCAAAAGATAATTCAAAGATCTATCCCTTCCACCCATCAGTCCATCACATGGCCCAATAAAATCTTCATCCCAACTGGAGACATTTCCCCAGTCACTCCCTCCAGGTGCAGGGCAACATGTCCTTAACTCTCTGAGAAAGAATGTTGTTGAGTCTAATCTTCTACCCCACTATGAAATCCCACCTCCCAAATTCCCAGGTACTGAATGTGGCAGCCTTGAAGTTCCTGAGGAAAAATGGCTTCCAAGGCTGACAGGTGCAATAGATAACTTGGGGTGTCACCATAAAGAAAGCCCTTTCGTAGGCCCCACACCATGTCCTTCAAAAGGTGGTAGACCCAAGCTCAGTTCTTCACAGAAGGATCTCAGATGGGTGCATCTAAGAAAGAAGAAGCATTTGGATACGCAGGTCTCAAATGGTGAAGAAATGGTTGTGCTTTCTTGGAAGCCGATGGATAAAATGTTGAAGATGGCGAAGGAGTAGTCTTGCCTTGGTGGCCTACTCTTCAGAAGAACTTGCTCTGATCTCTTCCATGTATCAATTGATGGACAGCTTCCTCCCAAATCTGCTGTGCAAAAATGAAGATTACTTATGTCAGCGTTCCAACTAACCAACTCCAAACCAATAAACTCCGAGACAATCAGTTCCTCAAAGTTCCATTTTATTAGAGTTGTCATATTGGCACATCTGGGAAAACCTGAACCTGAGAGTTCTGGGTTTTTCCTTCCCAAAGAGAAATCAAAGATCCATCCCCTGCACCCATCAGTACATCACATGGCCCAATCAAATCCTCGTCCCCACTGGAGACATCTGCCCAATCACTCCCCTCCAGGTGCAGGGCAACATGTCCTTGACTCTCTGAGAAAGAATGTTGTTGTGTCTAATCTTCTACCCCACCATGAAATCCCCCCTCCCAAATTCCCAGGCCCTGAATGTGGCAGTCTCAAAGCTCCCAAGAGAAAAATGACTATGTAGGGATTCTAGATTGATCCCTCTTTTAGACTTAGAACTTAGAAGAACTTTGTTGTCACTTTGAAGGTGCACTAATTGGCATATGTTAAAATGAAATTTCATTGCATACAATTGTAATTCTGCCCCCAGATTCTGCCACTCCTTCTCCCAGAGAATGTGTGCATGAGAGAAAGATGGAGGCAAATGGATGTGAGGGAGCTGAACAGAGCAGGCAAACGGTCCATTCCATCCACTTAACAACTTGGGAAATCGGTTCATTACCAATTACGTGTAATTAAGTGCCAGGATTACAGTTGTTGAGCAAAGCAGGCAGATGCACATCTTGCTTAATGATATCTTCACTCAGTGACCAAGAGCCCAGTCCCAATTTTGATAGTGTCAAGGAATATTTGCATTGTTATTAAAGTTATCGCTGTTAAAGTGTATTATTACTAACAGGGATAATAGCAATAGTACTAATGTATCAATTATCTATCTGTCTGTCTGTCTGTCTGTCTGTCTGTCTAACCACCATCCATCTACTATCTTTCTTTCTCTCTCCACCCTCTATCTATCATGACTATCTATCTGTATCATGTCTGTCTGTCTGTCTGTCTGTTCGTCTGTTCGTCTGCTCATTCATTCATTCATTCATCTATCTATCTATCTATTCATCCATCCATCCATCCATCCTTATTTGCATCATGACTGTCTGTCTGTCTGTCTGTCTGTCTGTCTATTATTCATGTCATTCATCTATCTATCTATCTATCATTCATATCTACCTGCCTACCTATCTATTTATCTACCTACCTACCTATCTATCCATCTATCCATATATCCACCATCCATCCACTATCTTTCTCCCCACCCCATCTATCCATCATGGCTATCTATCTATCTGTATCATGACTATCTTTCTGTCTGTCTGTCTGTCTGCCTGTCTGTCTGTCTCCATCTATCTATCTATTCATCTCATCTATCTATCTATCTATGTAGGTCTTGGTGTATATTCGGTCTTGTCCCGTAAGATTGAGAATACCTTGGCAACGCTTTGACAAATCTCATCCGTCATCAGGCTGGTGTCTCAGCTCGGTTCTTCTGGGAGAAGTCTATCTATCTATCTTTCTATCTATCTATCTATCTATCTATCTATCTATCTATCTATCTCCGCACACAGAAACACACAGGCAGTTATCACTTCAAAGTGGCATACAAAAAAGCCAATGAAACAGATATGCAGTAATATATCTTTTCTGCTTCAAAAACATTTCGGCATTTAAAGACGTTGCAAAGAAGGAAATGGATAGAAACACGAATTGAAGCCCTTAGTCAGAGTTACAGCTAAAACAATGTTAATAGATATGCCTGCCCCTAGGAAATTCCTGAATAGGGAAGGAAATGTTTAAAAGCCTTTTAAATCACGGACCAGATCCCTCCTGGTAGTGGAATGCTATGACTGGTTATTTATTTTTTAAATCTTTGATGTTGCTTGCTGCTGAGATCTATGAAATGTTGAAAGAAGGTTCCTTCTATGAATGTTGGTCTTTGATGTGTTTCTTTTCTGTTCTGGGTAGGGAAGAAATCTAAGATAAGCTTTAAAATAGGCTCTCCTTTAAATCTCATTTTAGGAATGGTAATTTTGCGTGTGTGTAGTTTCTTGGATAGCAGCGCTGGATCTCTGCCCGGTTGCTGGGTGGGCATGGCCATGGTGGGCGTGGCCTAGTTGGCCTCCTGCACCATGGCGGTGGGGGGGCATTTTTGCCCTCCCAGGCTCCAGAGGCCAGAAAGGCCCATTTCTGGCCTTCTGGAACTTCCTGGAGGCCTGTTTTTGTCCACCTTGAGCCTCCGCATGGGCTTTGCCTAGGATCCAAAACGGGCCACGTGGAGATTCCTGGGAGGAGCAGGGCAGGGTGGGGGCCAGCCAGTTATCCGCACTACCAGTTCAGTGAACCAGATGTAAAATTAACTTCCAGTTCTCCCTAACCGGTGTGAACCAGTAGCAGCCCACCCCTGAACGTCAGGCAGGAAGGTTATTAGGACCACACCTAGAGTGGCAGTTAAAATTATTTATTGCTCCTGGCTATACCGAAGAATCTAGACAACGAATAGTTCACTGCTCAATTGGTGCTGGATAAGCGTCAACCGAATTCAAGAAGGGTTGGATTTAGACCCTTTGTGAGAATGTAATGACTCTAGGCTAAGTCCTCTCTTGACTCCAACCCCTGTCCTTTTCCTACATTGGCTGAGTCAGCTCTGCTGATTGTCCCCCCCGAAGAACAGCTGAGTTCTGCCTTAACTACTTTTAAGAAAGAAATGGCTCCTTATTGAGGGCCAAATTCTTAGGGCAACTATAGATATAGAACACCCTAAAATTGCTTACTTTTACTATGTGCATTTTTGCCTTATTGCTTCGCTCCGGACTTCTCCCCTCCCTTCTTCTCTTCTCTTCTCTTCTCTTCTCTTCTCTTCTCTTCTCTTCTCTTCTCTTCTCTTCTCTTCTCTTCTCTTCTCTTCTCTCCCCTCCCCTCCCCTCCCCTTCCTTCCCTTCCCTCTCCTCTCCCCTTCTTTCCTTCTCTCCCTCCTCCTCCTCCTTCCCTTCCATTCCCTTTCCTTCCTTTCTTTTCTTTCTTCTTTCTCTCTTTCTCTTTCTCTCTCTCCTTTTTTCTTTCTTTCCCTTTCCCTTCCCTTTTCTTCCTTTCCCTTTCCTTTCCTTCCATTCCCTTCCTTCCTTTTTTCTTTCTTGTTTTCTTTCTTACTTCCTTTCTTTCCCTTTCCCTTCTACTTTTACTAAGAATTGCAATTATAATAGCGAAATCTAATACATACTAAACCTAAAGGAATAAAATAAAATAGAGGGGCAGAGATGAAAGTCTTTATTTTTCAACCGCAACATGGCATCTTTTCCCATGAAGGACAGAACCAGAAAAGCTAGATGAGAATCTGTATTAACACCTGGTTAATCTTCCATAGCTGGGGGCACTTCTAAATGTTTAGAAAGGTTCTCTTCCCCATTTCCCACCACCTGAGCTGCCAATTAGAGGACCCCGCTTTGGAGTTTGAGTTGTTCACAGAGGTACAGCAGGAATGAAAAACAAAAATTATTTGGCTAAGCATGGAAACCTCTTAAAAGAAACGTAACAAGAGTTTGAGGGGGGGAAAGAGGGTTTTTACGACCGGGAAGTAGATTTTTATTTTTCCTGTTCTTTTTCTAAAAAAAAATAATAATAACAATTTCCTTCACACTTCACTCAGTCTCAAGATTGCTCTGAGATCTTCAAAACACGGCTGAGTGTGAAGACCCTTGATTGAAGCATTGGAATTAGCACAAGCAGTAGACTGTCCAGCAAACCGTATTCCCTTCCATTCTTCAGAGGACCTACCAAATTTTGGGGGCTGCTCGTAGTTCCCATCTCATTGCAGCTTTTCAGTTCTCCAACGCCTGTCTCACCCCAAGTAAATTGGAAGTGGGAGGATTTAGGACTCTAATAATTGGCCTGTTTTGGACCCCTTGCAATAAATTGTGCAGTGGTCACTCAATAGCTAGATCTATGCAGCTGCAGCGTTGGCAAGGAAGATCTTCTCTGTTTCATGGGGTAATATTTTCCCCAGACCTTCTGGAGCAGGAAGAGGAAGAGAAGCAAGGGACACAAAGCTTTAAAAAAATATCAGAATCCATGTTACTGAGATTTTAAGTATTTGCTTCTCTCCCTCCCTCTCTCTATTTCCTTCCTTCCCTCCCTCCCTCCTACCACTTCCTTCCTTCCTTCCTCCCATATATCCTTCCTTCC
>CM019149.1:305174801-305268836 GCA_009733165.1 Naja naja
TAGGGAAGATTCCGTCTCTCACCTCTATCCTCCTTCCTTCCTTCCTTCCTTCCTTCCTTCCTTCCTTCCTTCCTTCCTTCCTTCATCTCTCCCTTCCTTCCTTCCTTCCTTCTATCCACCTTCCTTCCTTCCTGTCATTTTGTTCTACATCATAGGGAAGATTCTTTCTCACCTCTGTCCTCTAATGCTTTCTTCTCTCAGGTCTCATTTTTAGATGCACTGGAGCATCCGATACATTGTAAGTGGCTCTTGATTCTTTTTCCAAGGGCACTTTTCACTTTTTGCAAGTGCCAAAGCTTTTCAACCCACCCTTTCCTTCCCTAAGGAGAGAAGCCTTCTGCCCTCTTCCTTAGTTCCTGACATGTTGGATTCAGACGCAGAAACAGATGTCAGCATCGGAGGGCCAGAAGAGACTTTTGACTTTGCCCTTGTGGAGCCAAGAAAGTAGAATCTCTCACTCAGGTCCTCAGGAGGTGTCTTTTTTCCTGCCCCAAAATGTACTCTAATGCCCCCCCCAAATCCTCTCCAGATACAAAAGTCACACTGATAAATTTATTCCTTTTTAAGGGATGCTATCCCACACTTATGTAGCAGGTGGCAAAATATTTTCACCAAATTATACAACTCTGGGGTCCTTGGTGCTCTCAGAACTTGGTGGTTTTCTTGCAGACATTTCATGACCCAGCTATGTAACCTCATCAGTGTTAGGAGAAAGGAAGAGGAAGAGGAGGAGGAGGAGGAGGAGGAGGAGAGGAGGAGGAGGAGGAGGAGGAGGAGGAGTGTCTTTGAGAATCTTTGAGCTTGGTGTTTTTCTTGTAGACATTTCATAACCCAACTAGGTAACATCTTCAGTGCTAGGAGAAAGGAGGAGGAGGAGAAAGAAGAGGAGGAGGAGGAGGAGGAGGAGAGGAAGGAGGAGGAGGAGAAGAGAAGAGGAGGAGGAGGAGGAAGAGGAGAAGAGGAGGAGGAGGAGGAGGAGAACTGTAGAGGCTCTGTTGGTCTCTGAGCTGGGTTGTTTCCTTACAGATGTTACATTGCCCAACTAGGTAACATCATTAGTGCTAGAAGAAAGTGGGGTTTGCTTTTGTGTTTACATATAAGTGAGTTGCCTGTTTGTGTTGCTGGGAGTTTTGTTTACCACTTACGTACTTACTTATTTACTTTTTACTTATCTACTTTGCCACCCATCTGCTCTGGAAGCAACACAAGGCCAGGTAATTTAAGACAAGTTTATCCTGGTAATTTAAGACAAGTTTGAATGAAACAACATGTGAGTCTAACATACCTAAATGAAGCAGTGCTACCTGGGGAGCTTTGTTGAACTGGTTCTTCCACATATTTCATAGTATTATATGTCTTCTAAATCAAATAAATGCACAGTCCACAAATAAGTGAATGGATGAGGTTACGTAGGTGGCTCATGAAATATCTGCAAGGAAATAACCAAGCTCAGAGAGCACCAAGGACTCCCACAACTCAATCCTGAGCCAATATATAACTAATACAACTGCACAAAACTTTTAATTAAATATATTGTTTTATTATCCTATTGTTTTCCCTCCTCTTGGCCAATAATGAATTGTATTAAACTACCTTTTTTTTTACTGTAAAAGCTCATCAGAAATGGTTATTTGTTCATTTTATTTTATTTATTTGATTTGTCAATCGCTTACAAGATAATAGGAATAAGTATAAACATGAGTCAGAATACAGGAAAGAGGTACGAATAAATGGGGACAATAGGACAGGGACGGTAGGCACGATGGTGCACTTACGCACGCCCCTTACAGGCCTCTTAGGAATGGGGTGAGGTCAATAGTGGTTAGTTTGAGGTTAAAGGAGTGGGGGTTAGAGGATGTAACTAGAGTCAGGTAGTGCATTCCAGACATTGACCACTCTGTTGCTGAAGTCATACTTTCTGCAATCAAGTTTGAAGTGGTTTACATTGAGTTTGTATCTGTTGTGTGCTCTTGTACTGTTGCAATTGAAGCTGAAGTAGTCATTGACTGGTAGGACATTGTAGCAGATAATTTTGTATACTACGCTTAAGTCTAACCATAGGTGGCATAGTTCAAGGTTGTCCAAGCCCAAAATTTCAAGCCTGGTAACGTAGGGTATTCTATTGCAAGCAGAGGATGTAGTACTTTTTCTTGTGAAATACTTCTGGACTCGATCAATTGTATTAATGTCCGATATGCAGTGCAGGTTCCAGACAGACGAGCTGTATTCAAACATTGGTCTAGCAAAGATTTTGTATGCCCTAGTTAAAAAAATTGTTATAAATATATTTGACTTGATTTATTGTGAGACATACATGCCTCTACAACAGGACCCAAAAAAACAGGGAGGGGTGTTAAATAAAAGATTTCCAAGAAATCAAAAACAATGTCTAGTTTAAGAGCAAAAGGACTCTGCATTTCAAATCAAGTTGCACATTTATTTCAAGGAGGGATAAACAGCATTCCAAAAGTAAACATGATTACAAATATTGGTGAACAGTATATCTTAAGCCGAGGTCAATCTTCTTCATTTGGACTTATGAGCATTTATTTTCTTTTCATTAATCAAGCAGTCCTTGCTGACCTGTGAGCATTTGATTTTTCTCTCCTTAATTGGTCGATAAACTATTGAAACATATTAATGTTTTATGAGGCCCTTAATCTACTTCGGAATGTTTAAACAAGGGGATTTTTTTTTAAAAAAAAATTCTATCATTGATATTTCCATTTGTTTTCATGTTAGCATTTGTCACTTTCCTAAGGACTGTGCTTACATCTTTTAGTTCATTTACGCGTCCATTTCAATCTTCCTGGTGTGGTATTGAATTGTCCTTGTATTTTGTTTTTTAAATATCTGTTATGAGATAAGAGTAATCGCTGGTCAGCGATGACAATATGTGTGATTTTGATTATGACTAGAGCAGAATGGATGGATAGAGGGATAGAGGGAGATGGATGGATGGATGGATGGATGGATGGATGGATGGATGGATGGAGACAGACAGACAGACAGACAGACAGACAGACAGACAGACTACGGCTGGATGGCTGGCAGATGAATAGATAGATGAATGATGAATGAATGAATAGATAGATATAGATAGATAGATAGATAATAGACAGATAGATAGACAGACAGACAGACAGACACACAGACAGACAGACAGACAGACAGAAAGACAGACAGACAGACAGATAGACAGCCTATAGTTATGGCTGGCTGAAACAATAACCAGATGAATAGATGAATAGATGAATGTAGATATAGATAGATGGATAGATAGATAGATAGATAGATAGATAGACAGACAGACAGACAGACAGACAGACAGACAGACAGACAGACAGACAGACAGACTATAGTTATGGCTGGCTGGCTGGCTAACTAACTAATAACTAACTGTAACAGAAGAACTAATGTGAACTTGAGCTAAAGATAGATAGATAGATAATTAGATAGATAGATAGATAGATAGATAGATAGATAGATAGATAGATAGATAGATAGATAGATAGATGAATGAACAGACAGACAGACAGACAGACAGACAGACAGACAGACAGACAGATGAATAGCTAAAGTGGCCATCTGGGAGTGGGGTGCTGCCTCCAGAGCTCCGGAGTCTGGCAGCAGAGAGGCAGAAGGACAGGAGCCTGTTCCCAGTGCATGTGTGCGCAGAGCTGCTAAAAGGCGAGAGCCGCTGAAACAAAAGGGCCAACTTGGGAGTAAGGCTGGGGGGTGATTGCCCCTCCCATAAGGTATAAAGGACAGACAAAGGTGACAAAACCTTTGCAGGAAGCAAAGTCATTCGTTCAGTTCAGATTCATTCTTGAAGCTCTTTGTACTTCGGTTGGTTTTTGTTCTAGTTCATTTGACACTTCTGTTGTTGGCAGCACTTCACAGGAAAGAAAGGTGGGTGCTTATCTCGAGGGACTGTTTGAGATTCATTACCGGCTGCGAATG
Organism: Naja naja; assembly: GCA_009733165.1. Lineage (NCBI taxonomy): Eukaryota > Metazoa > Chordata > Lepidosauria > Squamata > Elapidae > Naja > Naja naja. Next base: position 305,178,765 of record CM019149.1, read on the forward strand.
AAGATAATTCCCAGCGTTGAAATAAAACCAGGCTTGTTTTTAACATAAGTGTGTGCTTAATTACGGTCTCGGAAGCCTTGGTCAGAACACTGAGCTGCAAACACATGGAGATAAAGGACAGACTAGGACAGGGGCAGGTGGGTGAGGCCAATTGATCACTGGAACAACCTGTTTGCCCAAACCGGTCCAAACAGGCTGAATCCCACTCCTGAATGTGTGTACAGTAATTAAATGGGAAAAGATTTCTGCAATCTCCCTGGAGAAATTTATTTATTTATTTATTTTATTAATTCGACTTATATGCCGCTCCCTCTCCGAAGACTCAGGGCGGCTTACAATTAAAATACAACAGTGAATAAATTAAATTAATTAAAAGAAATTAAACATTTAAGCCGAATTAACGTTTAAAACCCCAATTAGATAACCCCAACCCAATTCAAAGGAACCGTCCATTTATGGAACTTTGGTAGGGATGCTGAAGTCTTTTTCTGCCCAGCTCTAATCCCTAGAGATATAATGCACTGGAAATTATACAATTATTGCAGCTGCTAAAAATGTGTTTTCATATGTGCATGACACAGAACCGCTGAACTAAGCCAGCAATTTTTTATTTCCACCCATACTTCCTTCTGATTGTTTTTATTTTTATTTTTTATCATTTTGTATTTTATTCAGATCTTGTTTCCAGCATTTATAGCTTTATATTTTTATGAAAATGGAAAGCAATGTGAGTGTTCCACAACATGATTGACACAGATGTCTACATGGGGTAGAGATTAATCAATCAAAGCAATATCTATATTTATCTTGATTGGGTCTGGGGTGAAGGCACCAGGCTAGAAGGTAGGAGATGGTGAGTTCAAGTCCTGTTTGGCACAAAAGTCTTTGGGCCAATCAGCTTTACAATAGGCATGAAAATCAGCTGGGTGAATTTGAGCCAATCACCAGGAGATAGTGAGTTCTAGTCCCATCTTAGGCACGAAAGTTGACTGGGTGGCTTTGTGCTAATCACTAGGAAACAATGAGTTCTAGTCCCGTCTTAGGTATGAAAGTCAGCTGGGTGAATTTGAGCCAATCACTGGGAGACGGTGAGTTCTAGTCCCACCTTGGGCATGAAGACCGGCTTGGTAACTTTGAGCCAATCACCAAGAGACGGTGAGTTCAAATCCCATCTTAGGGCATGAAAATTGACTGGACAAATGTAGCTGCCAGGTCATAAAATGGGACAAAACTCGCTTATCAAATGCTTCACTTAGCAACAGAAATTTTGGGCTCAATTGTGCTTGTAAATTGAGCATTATCTGTATTGTATTCTTGTGTGTATGTGTGTGTGTGTTTAAAAACGATTTCAATCATTCTACTTTGAATGAAATGCCAAATAGAATAGAACTCTGTATTCTTTATATTTATATTTATATACATTTTATACCAGATGCTGACATTCAAACTAGGATAGCGCTGAGGAACAACCAACTCTATCAGGTGCTTAGAAGCTATGGTGATAGAATAGAATAGAACAGAATAGAAGAATAGAATTCTTTACTAGGCAAGTGTGATTGGACACACAAGGAATTTCTCTTAGTGTAAATATTCTCAGTATACATAAAATAAAAGATACATTCATCAAGAGTCAAGAATCATAAAGTATGACACTTAATAATAGTCATAGGGTACAATAAGAGTAGAATAGAATAGAATAAAGAATAGAATAGAAATAGAATTCTTTATTGGCCAAGTGTGATTGGACACACAAGGAATTTTTCCTGGTGTGAATATTCTCAGTATACATAAAATAAAAGATACATTCGTCAAGAGTCAAAATCATAAGGTACGACACTTAATAATAGTCATAGGGTACAATAAGAGTAGAATGGAATAGAATAGAATAGAATAGAATAGAAGAATAGAATACTTTACTGGGCAAGTGTGATTGGACACACAAGGAATTTCTCTTGGTGTAAATATTCTCAGTATACATAAAATAAAAGATACATTCATCAAGAGTCAAGAATCATAAGGTATGACACTTAATAATAGTCATAGGGTACAATAAGAGTAGAATAGAATAGAATAAAGAATAGAATAGAATAGAAATAGAATTCTTATTGGCCAAGTATGATTCGACATACAAGGAATTTGTCTTGGTGTAAATACTCTCAGTATACATAAAATAAAACATACATTTGCCAAGAGTCAAGAACCATAAGCTACAACACTTAATAATAGTCATAGGGTACAATAGGAGTAGAATAGTACAGAATAACGAATAGAATAGAAATAGAATTCTTATTGGCCAAGTGTGATTGGACACACAAGGAATTTGTCCTGGTGCAAATGCTGTCAGTATACATAAAATAAAAGATTCATTCGTCAAGAGTCAAGAATCATCAAGTTCAACACTTAATAATCATCATAGGGTACAATAAGCAATCAAATTACTCTGTGATTCTTTATAAAATTTGCTCTTTCTGCTTTATCTTTCCCTTTCTGTGATGTCCTGAGGCATACGATCTTCACACACACACACACACACACACACACACACATATAATTTTGTGTGTGTTTTTTAAACTGTCTTAAACCTTCATTTCATTTATTTAGTGATTTGGTTTTTCAACTTCATGCCTATCAACTCCTACTTGAATGGCAGCCCTGATATGGTACGATTAAATGAATTTATAGGGTACCCACCTGACCTAAAGCTGTCTTAAAATCAAAACAAAGCAAAGAAAAACCCCTCCAGATTGGGTGGGCACGTTGCTGAGGGCAGCTATGTTGGATCGACTGGGGAAAACAGAAACAAGTCTTAAAAATAAATCTGAAATTCTGCGGCTCTGGTTTCATTGTGATTGCTGCAATATTGATGTCGGGGATAAAACGGGAACGGGAAAGCAAAAAAAGGACCTCATAAAAAATATTAAAGCTGGCTTTGATCTCCCTCGCTGTTTCCTTCATATTCCCCTGGGGAATCTTGCATGAGAAGCAATCACTTTCAGGCAAACTGGATTTAGAAGATAGCTGTAACAGAATAAGAGAATAGCACAATATTGGAAGGGGTCTTTGAGGTCTTCTGATACAACCACTGCTCAACCTTATCCATTTTAGACAGATGGCTGTCCAGTCTCTTCTTAAAAACTTCCAGTGTTGGAGCATCCACAACTTCTGAAGGCAAGTCGTTCCACTGATTGTCAGGAAATTCCTCCTTAGTTCCAGGTTGCTTCTCTTCTTGGTTAGCTTCCACCCATGGCTTCTTGTCCTGCCTTCAGGTGTTTTGGAGAATAGCTTGACCCCCTCTTGTTCTTTGTGGCAGCCCCTCAAATATTGGAAGATGGATCATCATGTCACCCCTAGTCCTTCTTTTGATTAAACTAGACATACCCAATTCCTTGGAATACTGCATCCAGTTTTGGTCACCATGTTATTAAAAAGATGTTGAGACTCTAGAAAGAGTGCAGAGAAGAGCAACCAAGAGGATGAGGGGACTGGAGGCTCAAACATATCAAGAACAGTTGCTGGAATTGGGTATATTGAATTTAATGAAAAGGGATGAAATAATACCAGTCTTCCAATATTTGAGCAGTCCAGGCAAAGAGTTTATCTCACCGTAGGCTAACAAGTCTGTCCGGCCAGGAGATTATTAGAATAAGTTATTATTAGAATAAGATTATTATTAGAATAAGTGCCTACCACACTTATTCATCTCTACCACCTGCCTTTTCTCCCCAGACCTAGGGTAGGGCTTTGCTACCGTGTTTCCCCGAAAATAAGACACTGTCTTATATATTTTTTGGCTCCCAAAAACACACTAGGTCTTATTTTGGTGGTCTTATATATTTATGGTGCCAAATAGTGGGTGTGAGTGTGTAGGGGTGTTTGCGGGTGCACGGTTGCTCCCTGAAAAGTCTTCCTGGAACTGGAGATTTACACTAGGTCTTATTTTCGGGGTAGGTCTTATATTAGGGCAGGTTTGAAAATAGTGCTAGGTCTTACTTTGGGGAGTCTTATTTTCGGGGAAACACGGTAGCAGCAGTGGCTCTTCCTTCCCCAGGACCAGCCCATAGATTTCCGCTGCTCTTCTCTCCTCTGCCTTCTGCACAACCACATGCCAGGCACTGGGCCCAGGTGTTCCTCCTCTTCCTCTTCAGCCACCTCCAGACCTGAGGGCCGTTGACTCTCCATCTGAGGGATGATTGAAAGGCTCCACTTCTGTCTCTCTCTCTCTCTGACAGGTCCATTCCTTCCTCCTCTTCGGAGGTCTCAGGTTGTCTTGATGCTGACCCTAACTCCCACACCTCCTCCTCCTCCTCTGATTTGACTCTTGGAAGGGCCAACAGGCCACAACAATCCAGCTTCCCCACTTGATTTTGCTTGTCACATGACCTTGGGACAACACAACCATCATCAACGTGAATAGAATAGAATAGAATAGAATAGAATAGAATAGAATAGAATAGAATAGAATTCTTTATTGGCCAAGTGTGATTGGACACACAAGGAATTTGTCTTGATGCAAATGCTCTCAGTATACATAAAAGAAAAGATACATTCATCAAGAGTCAAGAATCATCAGGTACAACACTTAATAATAGTCATAGGGTACAATAAGCAATCAAATCATACTAGGAAACAGTCAATAAAAATTGTAAGGATGTAACAAGGTTACAGTCATAAGTGGGAGGGGAGGGGTGATGAGGAGTGATGAGAAGATGAATAGTGATAATAGTACAGACTTTGTAAATAGTTGGACAGTGTTGAGGGAATTATTTATTTAGCAGAGTGGTGGCATTCAGGAAAAAACTCTCCTTGTGTCTAGTTGTTCTGGTGTGCAGTGCTCTATAGTGGCGTTTTGAGGGTAGGAGGGAAACAGTTTATGTCCAGGATGTGAGGGGTCTGTAGATACTTTCACAGCCCCCTTTTTGACTCGTGCAGGATACAGGTCCTCCATGGAAGGCAGGTTGGTAGCAATTGCTATTTTCTGCAGTCCTAATTACTCTCTGAAGTCTGTGTCTGTCCTGTTGGGTTGCAGAACCAAACCAGACAGTTATAGAGGTGCAGTTGACAGACTCCATCATTCCTCTGTAGAACCGGATCAGCAGCTCCTTGGGCAGTTTGAGCTTTCTGAGTTGGCACAGAAAGAACATTCTTTGTTGTGCTTTTTTGATGACATTTTTGATGTTAGGTGTCCATTTTAGGTCATGGGATTTAATAGAACCTAGACATTTGAAGGTCTCTGCTGTTGATACTGTGTTGTCTAGTATTGTAGTGAGTCAGCTGTCAAGCATCCAAATTTAAATCACTTACACTCTGGGGATGCTGCAACGGTCATAGGTGTGAGAAGTGGTGATAGGCCCCTGTTTTTTTTTTCCAGTGCCATTTTCACTTTGGATGTTCACTTAAGGGAACAGTCGTAAGTCGAGGAATTCCTGCATTCTGTCATTCCCTGCCGGCTGAGCATTTATCTCTCTTCTTCCCGCCTGCTTTGTGAGTTAATTTATCCTTCCTTTCCAACTCCTGGGGAAAACAAGCCGAGTTTAGTTTTATTTTTGTCAAAGTCGGCAAGTGTCACATTTCCTCTCTATCTCGAACGCCGCGAGCCGGCGGCCCAAGGGAGCCCAGAATAAAGACACATTCCTGGTTGTCATCTTTGCAATTATCAGCTATGAACACAATGACAATTTGTTGTTGTTGATTGCCTTTCTTATGCAAATAGGGCCGCCTGGTTTTCCCTTTTCTCTGTGTGTGTGTGCGATTTGACTCCTTCCCTCTTTATATTTTTTTTTCTTCTCCTCTTTTTTCGTTTTCCTTGTGCGTGTGTGTTTTTTTTGTCTTTAAAAAAACATCGTGGGCGCGCAAAGCAACAAAGCGGAATCGTACATATTTAATTTTTCAAACTCTCAGCAGTTTCCCCTTAGGGATGGCTCTGCAGCCGTTCTCTCTTCGCTTGCGCGGAGGCCAACGGAGAAACGTCCCAGCCGGCAAATTTCAAATTCCAACTTTGCGGCTGCTGTTTATTTTGTGTGTGTGTGTGTGTGTGATCATAAAAAGGGCATTGTCGATAGGTCTTGTAAAAGCCATTTAGGAATTTAAATCTCTGCTAAAACGCAGAACGTACGGCCCGGCTTTTATGATTTATGCGCTTGGATTCCCAAAGCTTCATTTAGGAGTCTGCACGCTTCACCCGCTAAATAATTGGTTGCTTTTCCCAGACAAGTTTTCCAACATCGTCTAAAAGAGAAAAAAAAAAAAAACAATGAAAGTTGTCCAACTTTTTTTTTTTTTTTAAATCATAATGAAGAGCAGAGTTCGGAATTAAAATTCAGAACACAGAAGCAAACTTAAGACTCGGGGGTCGTATGAGATTCTGAAAACCCATGGGTGTCACAAATAGACCATAAAGGTAAAGGTTAAAGGTTCTCCTTGCACATATATGTGCTAGTCATTTCTGGCTCTAGGGGGTGGTGCTCATCTCCGTTACAAAGCCAAAGAAGAGCCAGCGCTGTCCGAAGACATCTCCGTGGCCATGTGGCCGGCATGTCTAAATGTCGAAGGCACATAGAACACTATTACCTTCCCACCAAAGTGGCCCCTATTTTTCTACTTGCATTTTTTACATGCTTTCGAACTGCTAGGTTGGCAGAAGCTGGAACAAGAAAGGGGAACTCACTCCATTACGTGGCGCTAGGGATTCGAACCGCTGAACTCCTGACCTTTCTGATCGACAAACTCTGCGTCTTAGCCCCTGAGCCACTGCGCCTCTCACAAATAGACCACAGTTTCCATGAAATTATAATTTTTGACAAAAGGGAGGTGTTTTTGTCAGCAAATTAAATTCTCAACGAAATGGCCACTAAAATGATTTGATGGTAATACGGATACTCCTCGACCTATGACCATTAACGAGCCCAAAAATTTATGTAGCTAAGCGAGAGAGTTGTTAAGTGACCTTTGCTCCATTTTACGTCTTTTCTTGCCACCGTTGTCAAGTGAATCACTGCAGTTGTTAAGTTAGTCACGTGGTTGGACAACAGACCATGGTTTGTTCTTGCTTGGTTCCATCCAAGGGTTACCTACCACCTACTTTGAGTAAGAAGATTTCAACTGACTTTTGAATAGCTACAGCCCAAAGGCTGGGCAGAGCTCTATCAAACATGGAATGTATTTTGATTATTTATACAGGTAGCTCTCAACTTACGACTGTTCACTTAGTGATTTTTTGAAGTTACGATGGCATCGACAAATGTGACTTATGATCATTTTTTATACTTACAACCATTGCAGTATCAAAATCCACTTGGCAACTGACTCATATTTATGACATTTGCAATGTCTTCTTGGATGCAGTGGCTCAATGGCTAAAACGCTGAGGTTGTCGATCAGAAATGTCAGCAGTTTGCTGGTTCGAATCCCTAGCACTGTGTAATGGAGTGAGCTCCCATTACTTGTCCCAGCTTCTGCCAACCTAGCAGTTCAAAAGCATGTAAAAATGCAAGTAGAAAATGAGGGACCCCTTTGGTGGGAAGGTAACAGCGTTCCATGCGCCTTCAGCCTTTAGTCATGACTACTGAGATATCTTTGGACAGCGCTGGCTCTTCGGCTTAAATCGTAGATGAGCACCACCCCCTAGAGCTGGAAATGACTAACACGGATGTGTGAGGGGAACCTTTACCTTCACCTGTACCCTTCTTGCCATTTCCACAAAAAAATACTGCAAACTTGCCCCTGGGTAAGTCGCAACTCAAATTAAAACAAAAAATCATCATACTAAAAAAGTATTTTTTTAAAAAAAGAAAAAGAAAAAATAGCACAGAAAATTAAATGCAGGCTGGATGGCAGATTTAAGAAGGAAAACAGGATTTAACCCAATAAATTAAATGCCGACTGGAATAAATAGTGTCTTGAGGAGACGATGGAAGGACAGAATAGTTATTTCTAATTACTGTTGGAATAAAATTAAGGCATTTATAATTTCAAATTTCATAAAGACACAAAAACAGTATGTTTTCCCTGCTAATTAAGCAATGAATAATGCATTTAGTGTCCTTAAAGCAGAAATGTAATTTGGGTTTGGTAATGTAGTGACTATTGCATGTATTTTAATTTTTATTCAAAGGTTTTCCTTCCCTTTCCTTCCCTTCCCTCTTTCTTCCTCCTTCCTTCCTTCCTTCCTTCCTTCCTTCCTTCCTTCCATCCATCTCTGTCTTACTTTCTTCTATTTCCTTCCTTCCTTCTTTCCATCCATCCATCCATCTCTATTTTCCTTCCATCTCTGTTATCTTTCCTTCCATCTTCCTTCCTTGATTCCATCCATCCATCCATATCTTCCTTCCTTCCTTCCTTCCTTCCTTCCTTCCATCCATCCATCCATCCATCATCTTATTCTTCTGTTTCATTTTTCTTCCATCCATCCATCCATCCATCTCTTTTTCCATTCCATCTCTCTTTCCTTCCATCTTTTCCTTGGTTCCATCCATCCATCTTTCCTTCCCTTCCTTCCTTCCTTCCTTCCATCCATTCATCCATCCATCTCTGTCTTACTTTCTTCTATTTCCTTCCTTCCTTCTTTCCATCCATCCATCCATCTCTATTTTCCTTCCATCTCTGTTATATTTCCTTCCATCTTCCTTCCTTGCTTCCATCCATCCATATCTTCCTTCCTTCCTTCCTTCCTTCCTTCCTTCCTTCCTTCCTTCCTTCCTTCCTTCCTTCCTTCCTTCCTTCCTTCCTGACACACCTCCCAACATGTGTGTTTATATATCATGTGTGTTTATATAACTCTCTGTATGTCTGTAGTCTAGATAATCATTCTCACAGGCTTGCTAACCAGACCACAAAACCAGCCAAAAAACAATATGGCTCAGGAGTGTTTGCTAAAGTGTTATCTATCGGCATTGGATGCACTTTAGCTATTTATTGCATATTGTGGGGTTTTATTTTTTGTTTTGCCTTAAAACAGGAAGCAAAATCTTACAAGTAATGTCTTTCTTCCTCCAGTTCTCTTATCCCATCATTTTATTATGGTCAGGGTGGATAAAAATTGATGATTTTAAAAAAAAATTTAAAAATCGATTTTTGTTTTAATTTGCATTGGATTTTTTAAAATTTAAATCAGATTTTTTAAAATCAAATTTATTTTAATAAAATGCTTTTGGAGAAAAAAATCTATCTAAAGATAGTTTTCCGTTTAAGATACATTAATAATTTAGTTTATTCAGCATGAAATGGAGCTTAGTTTATTTATTTTTATTTATTTGATTTGTCAGTCGCTTACAAGATAATAAGTATAAGGATAAACATAGTTATGAATACATGAAATGAATACATATAAGAGAAATAAAAAGAAGCAATAGGACAGGGATGGTAGGCACGTTGGTGTGCTTATGCATGACCCCTACAGACCTCTTAGGAAAGGGGTGAGGTCAATAGTAGACAGTCTAAGGTTAAAGTTTTGGGGGTTTGGGGTTAAAGTTTTTGGGGTTTAGTTTCGTAGCACGAGGCTGTATATTCTGCAATATTTACATGTCTGGTAAACTCATTCCATGAATCCAAGCACTGCAAGCTGAGATAACATGCACTGCATGTGAAGCATTCACACAATGTCACAGTAACCATGAGATAAATCATCACACCAAGTTCAGGAATATTCCTTTATCCCACTGTTTTGCAAATCTATGTACACTACAAACTGTATGATTGTTTGAAGAGAAATGCATCTGTACCACCAGGCTCTAAAATAGAACAGGACAGGACAAGACAGGACAGAACAGAACAGAATAACAGAGTTGGAAGGGAATTTGAAAGTCTTCTAGTCCAAACCCGACACCACTTCAGACAAATCGATATCCAATCTCTTCTTAAAATCTTCCAGTGTTGGAGGCACCTACAACTTCTAGGGGGAAACTCTTCCATTGATTAATTGTTCTCAACACCAGGAAATTTCTCCTTAGTTCTAAGTTGCTTCTTTCCTTGGTTAGTTTCCATCCATTGCTTCTTGTCCATAAAAATCCACTTACAGAATATTAACCTGGATGACAAGTAACAATCAAACCTATGTACTATGCTAAACATGCCATCCTTTCCCCCAATAAAAACCCCCCAGGCTCTAATCTAGCACCATAACAATCTTAACAGGTAACAGATAATCAGAGTTGGAAGGGACCTTGTAGGTCATCTAGTCCACCCCCCTGCCCAAGCGGGAGACCCTACACCATTTCTGACAAATGGCAGTCCAGTCTCTTCTTAAAAACCTCCATCCATTGTTTCTTGTCCTGCCCTCTGGTGCTTTGCAGAATAGGTTGACGCTCTCCTATTCTTTGTGGCACCCCCTCTAATATTGAAGCACTGCTATCATGTTGCCCCTAATTCTTCTTTTCTTTAGACTAGCCAGACCCAAATCCTGAAGCTGTTCTTCACTGTGTTTTAGTCTTCAGGCCATTGCTTTTCTCTGAATTTTTGAAATATGTTAAAGATGGAATATGAGTAGTCGGACATCAGATATAGTTCATGGAGCAAGACTGCCAACCGTAGGCAGACCTATGGTCCTCTCATCCTTGTACAGATGTCTAACTTCCTAGTGGCAAACCATTTGACCTTGCCTCCTTGTGAACTTGGGATGCTCATCAAGAGTGTCTGGCTCCTGACACCGGTGGAGATGCAACTGTGTGAGTCATTCTTCTCAATGGTATGCCTGACGCACTCTCTTCAGTCCAAAAATAGCGTCTCAAGGTGAGATGAGAAGGCCATGCAAGCATGAGAGCTTCCTGAAGGAGCTTTGTCTCTCCGTGTGGGCTACACTTGCACGACGTGCTTACTTCAGTGTCTGAATGCATTATCAGTAGTCATTGGGACCCAAAAGTACCATTGCTAAGTGAGGCAGTTGTGAAGTGACTAGGTAACATAATCTGTGCCAGAAAGGGATGTTCAGCTGGGATATGTGATGACCCAAAGGGGCGTGGCACAAAGGCAGCATAGTCAGATAATCAGTAGGAGTCCCTTTAGTAGCTCCAACCTTGCCCCCAATGTCCTGGTTACCTTCTGGGCTGGAGAAAAACTCTCCCAGGAACAGCCTTTGGCTGCAGAGAATCAAGTCTAAAACATGGTCAACAAAAACTGTAACTATAAGTCCAATCAAGGCAAGATGAGTTAATTAGTCCGGCAGGGCAGGAGAAGGAATTCCAGATGTGAAGGAATGGCAGTAATTCAACACAGTTTGGAGGATGCCAGGAATGCAGATAACCAAAGTCAACACAAGATAAACTCACGTTTGTTCCCAGCAGATGCCACACTCAGCATGTATCTCTTTTAAGCTCTCTTCCCAAATGTGGCTAATGAAGGGAATCAGGGCCCTTTCCTTCCCTGTAAGCCATGCAACCCACATTGCTCTCTTCTCTGTTCCTCCCTCTGTGCCCTAGGATGAAGAGGGGGTGGGCCTGGGTCTTCCTCTGAACTCCTTCTCCCTTGCTCTACCTCTCCCCTGCTTTGCCCTTCCCCACTTTCCTCCACAGCCAATGGAGCCACACTCCCACTCCCTGTCAGCTGTTCATCTTCCTCCTTGGATTCAGACTCTGACAGGGGCATGACAGGATAAATGGAACCCAGCCTTTGTTTTAGCATCTTGCATGAATCACATAAAGTCATTTTTCCTGGGTTGGAGAAGGTTTGCGGCACCTCTATTCTAGGAACATTTCAACCTGTGTTCTAAGTTCTAGTTAGGAATCACTGACCATGAGAACAGCCAATCAGTGGAATGGCTTGCCTCCAGAAGTTGTGGTTGTTCCAAAACTGGAGGCTTTTTAAGAAGAGATTGTACAGTCACTTGTCTGTAATGGTATTGGGTCTCCTTCTTGAGCAGTGGGGGTTGGACTAGAAGACCTCCAAGGTCCCTTCCAATTCTGTTATTCCGTTGTTCTGTTGTATAAAGGACAGTTGCAGGAATTGGATAATTCTGTTATTCTGTACGATGAACCTCCACTTCCCACAAGAGGAAATGAGATGGGACACCATGTGCCGTGTCCTTCCACATTATGCATCATGACAGAAAGCTTGGCCAGAAGTTGTGGAAGTGGCAACTGTTAGACCAAGCCCAGAAACACTTGAAAGCAAAATCAATTCACATTTCTCAAACAATGGCATGTGATGAGCTCACATTTTGCTCACGGTAGCCAACCCTATGAGTCAATCTTTGGCTAAAGAGGATGCATTAGAACATCAGTCATGACAAGGGAGAGCATTTTTCCCCTCTTTCCTATGGTCCTCAAAGTGCTTTCCCAATGTGGCACACATCTAATCCAGAGGTGGGTTGCTGCTGGTTCACACCGGTTTTGGTGGACTGGTAGTTAAGATTAGGCTCAGTTTGGAGAACTGGCAAATCACACCACTGGCTGGCCCTGCCCCACCTGGTTTTTGGCCTGGTTTTGGGGGCCATTTTCAGGGCCAAAATGGCCTGAAAAATGGCCTGAAAGGGGCCCAAAAAACAGCCAAAGATGGCCTGAAAATGGCCCCAAAATGGGCTGTTTTGGGGGCTGTTTTCAGGTCATTTTCGGTCCATTTTCAGGCCATTTTTGACCATTTTAGGCCATTTTCCAGGCCAAAAACAGCCTAAAACTGCCTGAAAATGGCCCCAAAATGGCCTGAAAACAGCCCCAAGGATGCCCCCAAAACAGACCAAAAAGCTGGCAGGGGCGGGGCCAGCTCTGTTTTTGAGGTGAGTGTCCAGGAGGCGGAGCTGGGTGTGATGAGTGACATCACCCAGCTTGTCACATGACCAACCGGCCACGCCTACCCAGCCAGAGAACCGGTTGTTAAAAAATTTGCAGCCCACCACTGATCTAATCTGATCTTAAATTTGATCGTAGGCCACCCTAAATGTGGTGGAAAGGATTCAGCCTTTCTGGGACAATATTGTGAGCCTGTTGAATGTCCTGCAGCTCCTTGGGCAGTTTGTTTATTTATTTTTATTAGGTTTTTCTAACAGAATAATATAATAGCAGGATAACAGAGTTGGAAGGGTCCTTGTAGGTCATCTAGTCCAACCCCCCCACCCAAGTAGACCTTACACCATTTCTGACCGATGGCAGTCCAGTCTCTTCTTGAAAGCTTCCAGTGATGAAGCTTCCACAACTTCTGAAGGCAAATTGTTCCACTGGTTGATTGTTCTCACTGTCAGAAAATATCTCCTTAGTTCTAGGTTGAATCTCTCATTGGTCAGTTTCCATCCATTATTCCTTGTCTGGCCTTCAGCTGCCTTGGAAAATAGCTTGACCCCCTTGTAGAAATGGACAAGTGTCATGCTTAGGAGAATTGCTATGATGCCATCTCTAGTCCTTCTTTTCCTTAGAGTAGAACCATGGAATGGCTCAATTGTGATCATAAATCAAGTCCTGTAAAAGATGTTTCCACTGTGAACAGGGGTTTTTTGCTTCTTACCTGAACAGGTGAGCACAGGTGAACACTGATTAGCATGCAGACAACCAAGTCCTGGATTTATTATTTGAGAAAGGAGGGGAAAAAATATCTTAATAAGCAGCAGATTGCCTGGACATATTTTTTTCCCTCGGTTCAACGGCTGCCAGCTCTCACTTCGATACATACCAAGAAGTGACAAAAATCAGGCTTCTAATCTTTCCTGCGGAAAAAATCAACTTTCCACTTGGCAGGCAGAAAGGAAAAACGGTTCTTACCTCATCCTTCTCGGTTCCCCAAATTAAAATCTACACTAGAATCACTCCCAACATTTTTTGAGGGGTATTTTCAGATTGGCTGGAGGTGGAAGGTCAATTAAACAGAGAGATTCAACCTTGATTTAAAGAGAAATTTCGTGACCATGAGAACAGTTACGGTACTCGGTAGAATACCTCTGGAAATTGTGAGTGCTCCATCACTGGAGGTCTTTAAGAAGAGACTGGACAGCCACTTTTCTGAAATGGTCTCTTGTTTGAGCACGGGAATACCTCCAACTCTCTTATTCTGTATTCTATTCTGGACAACCCATACTTTTCAATTAGACAAAATGCCCATTGTGTCCAGAAGCCCCAGTAAACGGGCCAAGGAAACCACAGCCATTGGGAAACTGATGTTCCTAATGAAACTTTCACTTAACATGAAAGCGGTCCTCTAATTTTCCTTTCTTTTATTCTTTTTTTTTTTAATGCTAATGCTTTAGCAAAAAAAAAATCCTTTGTTTTGACATTTCTTGCTGGGGGAATACTATTCTTCATGTTGGCATTAATGACTTTTTTTCTTCCTGGTGAAACATTTCAGTTTTGATATATTTATATTAAATAGACTTTCCTCAAGTTTAGCTGGCTCATTAGTAAGGTAACCTGCCTATACTTACCTGGATGGGGGTGGGGAGAGAAAATGATGATGTAATTAGAGAATTTAATACCAAGAAGACACAACGGAATTTTCCAAAAGGGAACGGAGTATTTTATTTTTTTCATTTCCAAGCGAGTCTCTGTCTATCTTATAGTTGTCATCTACTAATTGATTTGTCATTTCTCATTCCATTAATTTACAGGAAGCCTGGGGTGGTTTTTTCTTCTCTTCCTTCCTCTTAAATTCTTTTCTTCTTTGCTTTTTCTTCCCCCAGCAAATGTTTGTAGATGCATCCTATGGATAAATAGACCACTTAAAAATGGAATGACAGAATAACAGAGTTGGAAGGGACCTTGGAGGTCTTCTAGTCCAGCCCCTGTTCATGCAAGAAACCCTCTGCCATTTCAGCCGAATGGTTGTCCAGTCTCTTCTTAAAATCCTCCAGTGTTGGAGCATTCACAACTTCTGGAGGCAAGTTGTTCCACTGATTAATTGTTCTAACTGTCAGGAAATTTCTCCTTAGTTGTTCTAGGTTGATTCTCTCCTTGATTAGTTTCCATCCGTTGCTTCTTGTCCTGCCCTCAGGTGCTTTGGAGAATAGCTTGACTCCCTCTTCTTTGTGGCAGCTCCTCAGATACTGGAACACTGCTATCATGTCTCCCCTAGTCCTTCTTTTCATCAAACTATAGACATACCCAATTCCTGCAACCGTTCTTCATATGTTTTAGCCTCCAGTCCCCTAATCCTCTTTGTTGCTCTTCTCTGCACTCTTCCTAGAGTCTCAACATCTTTTTTACATCGTGGTGACCAAAACTGGATGCCTTATTCCAAGTGTGGCCTTACCAAAGCATTATAAAGCAGTATTAATACTTCACACGATCTTGATTCTACCCGTCTTTTTCTGGAAGCATCATATCCTAAAGCCGGGATGAAATTCAATTGAATTTATTATCCTCCTAAGCCAACATAGTAGAATTTCAATGGATGAGTAAATTTCCCCTTTATCCCCAAACCCCCCCCCCCAAAAAAATGACCACCGAAATAAAATAAAAACTAAAGTAAACCAATTGATTGGAATGCCAAATCTTTCTTTTCCTCCTCGTGTTGTTAAAGCAGGTCAAGCATAGGGATCTCTTTAAAGTTGTGGGTTTTTTTTGTGTGGGGGTTTAAGCTGTTACATTTGTTTTCTACTATTGTAAGACACAGTGAGCACTGAACTGGTTGGGACAGAGTAGAAATGAAATGAAATCAAGGAGCACCACACCGTCAGAAGTTCCAGCTTGATTCTAATTCTGATATTCCGTGAGAAGCTGTGATTTCCAGATTCTGGGCTCACTCAGAGCTTCTGATGAGACTTTTGAAATGGATGGAGTAATTTTATTATCTACTCCTCCACTTTGTCCTCCTCCTCCTCCTCCTCCTCCTCTTCTTCCTCCTCCTTCTCCTTCTCGTTCTCCTCCTCCTTCTCCTTCTTCTTCCTCCTCCTCCTTCCTCTTCTTCTTCTTCTTCTTCTTCTTCCTCCTCCTCCTTCCTCTCCTCCATCTCCTTCTTCTCCTCTTCCTCCTCCTCTTTCTACTTCTTTTCTCCTCCTCCTCCTCTTCTTCTTCTTCTTCCTCCTCCTCCTTCTCGTTCTCCTCCTCCTCCTCTTCTTCTTCTTCTTCTTCTTCCTCCTCCTCCTCCTTCTCGTTCTCCTCCTCCTCCTCCTCCTCTTCTTCTTCTTCTTCTTCTTCTTCTTCTTCTTCTTCTTCTTCTTCCTTCCCTCCTTCTTTCCCTCCTCTCTTCTTCCTTCCTCCTCCTCCTCTCTTCTCTCCTCCTCCTCTTCTTCTTCTTCTTCTTCCTCCTCCTCCTCCTTCTCATTCTCCTCCTCCTCTTCTTCTTCTTCTTCTTCTTCTTCTTCTTCTTCCTCCTCCTTCTCGTTCTCCTCCTCTTCTTCTTCCTCCTCCTTCTCCTTCTTCTCCTCCTCCTCCTCCTCTTCTTCTTCTTCTTCCTCCTCCTCCTCCTCCTCCTTCTCGTTCTCCTCCTCCTCCTCTTCTTCTTCTTCCTCCTCCTCCTTCCTCTTCTCCTCCTCCTCCTTCTCCTCTTCCTCCTCTTTCTACTTCTTTTCTCCTCCCACCTCCTCCTCCCCACTCCCTAGTTACCTAATTACCGTGTTTCCCCGAAAATAAGACACTGTCTTATATTTTTTTTGGCTCCCAAAAACACACTAGGTCTTATTTTCGGGGTAGGTCTTATATATTTATGGTGCCAAATAGTGGGTGTGAGTGTGTAGGAGGGGGTGTTCATGCCGGTTGCTCCCTGAAAAGTCTTCCTGGAACTGGAGATTTACACTAGGTCTTATTTTCGGGGTAGGTCTTATATTAGGGCAGGTTTAGAAAATAGTGCTAGGTCTTACTTTCGGGGTAGGTCTTATTTTCGGGGAAACACGGTACCTAGTTGGGTAATAAAAAGAACTTCTCCTTCTCCTCTTCCTTTTCTTCCTCCTCCTCCTCCTCTTTTCATCTCCTCTTTCTTCCTTGCCCTCTTCCTCCTCTTCCTCCTCTGCTCTTTCCCTTCTCCTTCTTCCTTGCTCTCCTTTTCTCCTCCTTCTCTTCTTCTTTTTTCTCTTCCCTTTCTCCCCTTCTCCTTCTCCAAATTCTTTTCTCTCCCTTATCTTTCCATCTTCCTTGCCTCCTCCCTCTTCTTCTTCCTTTTCTCCTTCTCTTTCTTGTTCCCCTCTCCTGTCCCTTTCTCCTTTTCTAAATGCCATCCCCATTCCTGTAGAAATAGGAATGGAGAAGACTGATCTCTGCATGGAGATACACATTTCTTTTTTCCTCGAAGGGGACACAAATTCCTGCAGGCCTGTCTCTTCGTGCACCATCTCTTGCTGTACTTTCCTTTGCAATGCCTAGACAGCACTATAAATTATGGCAGAATAACTGTAACTCCTGACACATTAATGGGCTTGATTGCCAAATGTGTGTGCAATTTGGAGACTTATTTCACGTTCTGTGAAAAGAACAGGAAAAAAAAAGATTCTTCAGTTTGGGAATGTCCCTTTGTTGTATTGCAGATGTGCCAAGGGCATGGTTTTTAATGCGTAAGTGCAAAACATGCGTGCCCAAAGAGCTCCCTTGTTCCATTTCTAGCACAGAAGGACTCTAATGCTAAAATATGCCCAACGGTTGGAGGAGGGATGGCAGAAACTGGGGGTGGAGTTAAAAGAGGAATCAGTCTTTAATGCTTTCGTAGCCACAAGTGAACTAAGCCCAATCCTTCTTGGCTGTGGTTGGCCCTTATCTAACTCTAAAGACAGGATAAGGTGGTTGCTGAGTGCCAACAAAAACATGATGGTGCATAACCAATCAATAAAATAACAACAACATCAACACTAACAATAACAACAACAATAATACTAATAGTAATAGTAATAATAGTAATAATAATAACTGGGATCTGCTCACATAATCCGCTGATACATCACATAGTCCTAAATGCTTGGGAAGTGTTCAACTAGTGATTTGCGATACGAAACCCAGCATAGTTATCTCGTTCGTTGTGTACACTGTCGTTTTTTGTGTATAATAATAATAATAATAATTGCCTATCCCAGGTGCTTGGTAAGGACTGAATAGATAGACAAAAATGCCAAACCCAGTCTGAACATCTGATTGACTGTGTGATATAATAATAGTAATAATAATAATAATAGTAATAATAATAATAATGTACACTGGGACGCTGACAGCAACCTGTATTAGCACCAGGCACTAGTATATGTGATACATTTTTAAATGTTCAGTTGCTTGAGTTTCATGTTTAATGAATAAAAGAGATAATAATAATAATGAATAATAATATAGATGAATAATAATAATATAGATGAAGTATAGATATGGCTAGTCTAGAGAAAAGAAGGACTGGAGTGACATAATAGTAGTATTCTAGTATTTTTTTTTTTAATTACATTTATATGCCGCCCTTCTCCAAAGACTCAGGGCGGCTTACAATTTTTGGGATACAACCCAGTGTGCTCAGCAATAGCCTTCCTTCCATTGTATATGCCTGCTTATTACTAAGCGGCATTTTTACAAAGTCAGCTTATTGCCCCCAACAATCTTGGGTCCTCAATTTACCTACCCCGAGAGGATGGAAGGCTGAGTCAACCTTGAGCCTGGTGGGATTCGAGCCTACAGTAATTGTAGACAGCTGGATCTTAAGAGCAGGCATTTAACAGCCTGAGCCACCAAAGCTCTATTTGAGGGGCTGCTACAAAGAAGAGAGGGTCAACTCCAAAGCACCAGAAGGCTAGACAAGAAACAATGGATGGAAACTAATCAAGGAGAGAAGCAACTGAGAACTAAGGAGAAAATTCCTGACAATTAGAACAGTTCATCAGTGGAACATCTTGCCACTAGAAGTTGTGGGTGCTCCAACACTGGAGGTTTTTAAGAAGAGATTGAACAGTCACTTGTCTGAACTGGTACAGGGCCTCCTGCTTGAGCAGGGGGTTGGACTAGATGACCTCCAAGGTCTCTTCCAGCTCTATTCTGATTGACAGAAGTCTCCAAGATAGGAACCTCAGTCTGAGCCAGGTCTCAACTGCACATTGCTTAGAGCAACACACCACGAAAAAGTCTGTCTTGTTCACTTTATTAGAGTTTATTACCAGAACTGCTTATTATATTGCCCATTATGTTAATGAATTAGAACAACAGAGTTAAAATATTTGTCATAGTATAAAGCTCATTAGTCTGGGGGGTGGGTGGGTGGAAAGGAACTCAGAATACACTATCCTAGGTTTAAGGGCCTTCTATTCAAGAATATTCCCAATTAGGATTTATGTAAGCATGCAATTAGCAGGAGTCCATGAAGACAGGGGTGAAAATGGGCTAGGGAAATATAAATGCTACCCTCTTGGCTTCAAGTCAAATAGAATTCTTTGCAGAAAATCACTCTGTTTCTGGCAGGGAAGTATCAAAGGAACCGCTTCATGTAGGTTTTTTCCCTAGAAAAGGATAAATTATCCAGGAAATCCTTCCTTCCTTCCTTCCTTCCTTCCTTCCTTCCTTCCTTCCTTCCTTCCTTCCTTCCTTCCTTCCTTCCTTCCTTCTTCTCTGAACTTGGTGGTTTTCTTGCAAACGTTTCATGACCCAACTAGGTAACTTCATCAGTGGTACAAGAGATGAGGAGGAGGAGGGGGGAGGAGGAGGAGGAGGCAGAAGAAGAGGACAACTGTACAGTCGTTGGTGCTCTCTGAACTTGGTGGTTTTCTTGCAAACGTTTCATGACCCAACTAGGTAACTTCATCAGTGCACCGAGGGAGGGAGGGAGAGAGAAGAGAGGTGGACAATTATTGTGGGTCTGATGCTCTCTGAACTTGGTTGTTTTCTTGCTGATGTTTTTATTGCCCAGCTAGGTTACATTATCAGTGCTAGAAAGGAGTGAGTGGAAAAAAAGACAGTCAACAACAGTTTAATCAAAGAACCACCAAGAACACACATACACACCATCAACATTGACAGGGAAAGCCACTTATCAATAAACAGAGATCAAACTCCACTGATTTCCAGCACTGATGATATGATACTTAGTTTGAGTAAACAGTTCACCCCTGAGCTATAAATATTTTCCTTTAACACTACAGTGATATATTCTTCTACGTCTGAATGTAATAGAGGGCTTCTCCAGAGTGATGAGTAAGCTGAATTTAAATATTGGCTTGCTAAGATAGTCCTCTTCATATGGTTGTTGGCACTATTGGTATTGGGCACAAGTGAAAGATACTTGAAATATCTACCACAGCTCAGGTGCGTCCAAAGGTTTTCTTGAAAAACCAGTTTTGTTTTTTACTTAGAGGGAAAAATTAACATGACTCTGAACAAAACCTTCCCAAGGAAAGAAGAACGGGCTAGTCAATAAAGTTACAATCACACAATCAATGAAACAATGAAATAGCGGTCATCAAGAATGAAGATAGGCAAATAAAAATGTTAGACCGACGTGGATGACTGCAGAGTTTTTTTACATATTCAGCAATTTAAACGAAAGAAAAAGACAAGTTTTGAAGGCTTTATAAATTGGACAGAGTGCAAACCTACATAATACTCATCAATCCTCCTGTTTTCCCCACAATGACAACCCTGTGAGGGGAGTTGGGCTGAGAGAAACTGAATGGCCCAAAGTCACCCAGCTGGCTTTCATGCCTAAGGTGGGACTAGAACTCCCAAAGTCACCCAGCTGGCTTTCATGCCTAAGGTGGGACTAGAACTCACCCTCGAAAGCACCTGAAGGCAGGAAAAAGAAACAATGGATGTAAACTAATCCAGGAGAGAAGCAACCTGGAATTGAGGAGAAACTTCCTAACAGTGAGGACAATTAACCAGTGGAATGCCTTGCCTTCAGAAGTTGTAGGTGCTCCAACATTGGAGGTTTTCAAGAAGAGATTGGACAGCCATTTGTCCATATTGGTATAGGGCAGGGGTGTGAAACTCAAGGCCCAGGACCATATCTGGTCCGTGGGGTGCTAAAATCTGGACCACAAGGCCAACCTGGAAATATCAAAGAACTGGCCCCCAGGGCTTCTGCCAGCCAAAATGGGCTGCGGGGCGAGCTGCATGTGGTCCTCCCCATGCCCCATTTTCGGACTCCTGACCTTCTGCAGCACTCTGCCAGCCAAAAACAGGCCATGTGGCAGCCTCGTGAGGCCTCTGTGTGGCCTGCTGTTGGTCAACAGAGTGCTACAGGAGGCAGGGGAGGCTGAAAACAGGCCTTGCATGGGCCTTGCAGGACTACCCTGTGCCCCATTTTGGCCGGCAAAGTGCTGCAGGAGGCCGTCCAGGCCGAAAACGGGGCATGTCAGGTGAAGCTCCATTCAAAATCCAAGAAAGCAAACCTAAGACTCCATTGTTATAGAGAAAAGGACTTTTACTGAATCTAAAGTGGTAGCATCAGGAGAAATACAAGATCTGAGGCAATAGGCCCGAAAATCACATAAAGAAAGTTACCCCATGTTCCCACCCTCAATAGTTCAAATTGGCCATCCAATCTGAGGTGTGTATAATGTCATGTGGGGCATCTTCAGGTGGCGTTTCACACATCTGGTGTGGGGCATGGCACAAAAGCAACAAAGTCACAAAAGTAGGTAAAGTCCCTTTAATTCCTCCAACTTGGCCCCCAATGTCCAGTTATCATCAGCTGGAGAAAAACTTCTCCCAAGAACAGTTTTTAAAGGGAAGAAATTCCATCCGAACCCAAAGTACATATAGATTATAAATAAAAACCAACACAAACCACACTGCAGCAATTAATGAGACAGGGCAGGATAAGGAATTGCAGATTTCAAAAGATAATGAAACACACACAGTTGGGAGGATGCCAGAACCCAGATAGGACTTGACAAACAAAGATAATGCACGCTTTGCTTCCAGCAAGGTGCTGTGTGCAAACACCCTTTTTATCCTGTTTTCCCAGCTGTAGCTAATGAAGGGAATCAGGGCCTTTTTCTCCCCTGTAACCCACGTTGCTCCCTTCTCCATTCCTTCCTGCGTGCCCTAGGATGCAGAGGGGGTGGGCCTGGGTCTTCTCTGAATGCCCAGCCGGACTTTGCCCTTCCCCCAGTTTCCTCCACAGCCACTGGAGCCACACTCCCACTCCCTGTCAGCTGCTTGACTTCCCCCTTGGAATCAGATTCCAGCAGGGGCATGACAAGATGGTTGGCCTTGGCCTAGAGAGAGAAGGGGCTACATCTGCGCAGTAAGCAAGTAAGCATAGTCAATGAAACATCCCAACTGTCACATTTCACCAACTTAAAGCTCCAGAACTCTTCCTCCCATGAAGCCCAATTATTCTTCCCTCCCCCCGTTTCTATGGCAGCCAAAAAGACAAGCAGAAGAAGGATTCTTGGAGTCTGTCAGGGGGACACCTGCCCCCTCCCCCATGCCCTGTTTTGGCCGGCAAAGTGCTGCAGGAGGCAACTGAGAGCCTTGGTGGTGCAGGCTGTTAAATGCCTAGCACTTAGTTCCAGCTGCCTCGAATCCCACCAGGCTCGAATCCCACCAGGCTCAAGGTTGACTCAGCCTTCCATCCCCTTGGGGTAGGTAAATTGAGGAGCCAAGATTGTTGGGGGCAATAAGCTGACTTTGTAAAAATGCCGCTTAGTAATGAGCAGGCATATACAATGGAATGAAGGCTATTGCTGAGCGCATTGGGTTGTATCCCAAAAATTGTAAGCCGCCCTGAGCCTCCAGAGAAGGGAGGCATATAAATATGAATTTAAAAAAAAAACTGTCCCATCTCTTCCCCCCCTACTTCCCCACCATGGAGGACAATTGCAGTGCTGATCCAGCCTTCAAAGAAATCCAGTTTGACATCCCTGGTATAGGGTCTCCTGCTCAAGCAGAGGGTTAGACTAGCAGACCTCTAAGGTCCTTTTCAACTCTGTTATTCTATATTCTGATTTTTCACTGATCAAGAGGAATCTCAGCGTTTGAGGTCATCCAACTCAGGAAACAGATTCTGTAAGGGAATATTGGAATTATCCTTCCTTGATATCAGAATCTTGATAGCATTTTGTCTCTGTTTTATACCAAAGGCCCGTAAGGTGGACCCAGATTAAGTTTCTTTCTAATGTTCTGGAGAAGATCATCTTCAGATACCACTGTTACCTGAGAGATACAGCGAGAGCTATATCCTTTATTTAATGAATAGCAGATCTTCTGTCAACAAAAGTGTTTGGTATTAAATACATTTAGACAGTACAGTACAGTACAATATTAAAGAGGACTGCACAAACTCAATTAGGATTGAACCAACAGCAGCTATTAGATAGACAGTTCTTGTTTCCAAATTCATAACTGCTATGTAAGCTTGCTTGCTAGTTGTTGGTGAACATCCTGTTGTAATTCAGTTGCTAAGTTGCATCCAACTCTCCATGACCCCCATGGACCACAGCATACCTCCTGTTCTCCACTATCTCCTAGAGTTTGCACAAATTCATGTCCGTTGTGTTGATGACACTATCTAACTATCTCATCCTCTACTGGTCCCCTTTTCTTTTGCCCTACATCTTTCCCAATACCAGGATCTTTTCCATTTGGTGGCCAAATGATTTGAGCTTTAGCTTTAGGATCTGTCCTTTCAAAAGACAACCAGGGTTGACTTCCTTTAGGGTTGACTGATTTGGGAGGGGGGTTTGGACTAGATGCCCTACAAGGTCCCTTCCAATGCTGTTAATCTGATTTGATTGTCCTTGTAGTCCAAGGGACTCAAGAGTCTTCATCACCACCACAGCTCAAAAGCATCACGTCTTTTGTGCTCAGCCTTCCTTATGGCCCAGCTCAATGTATGAAAGATACAGTCAAGATAGCAAGGTGGTTGTTGTTCAGTCATTGAGTCATGTCTGATTTTTCATGGACCATAGCACACCAGGCCCTCCTATTTTCCACTGTCTCCGGAGTTTGCACAAATTCATGTTCATTACGCCGATGACGCAATGATCTAACCATCTCATCCTCTGCCATCTCCTTTACCTTTGCATTCCATCTTACCCAACATCAGGGACTTCTCCAATGAGCCCTCTCATCTCATTTGAGGGCCAAACTATCTGAGCTTCAGCTTCAGGATCTGCCCTTCTGAAGGATATTCATGGTTGATTTTCTGGTGACCTTCCTAGGGGACCATTATCTTCCTCCAAGTTCTTGAAGGTATCTGGTTGTCCATTGTGTAATAGAGTGGGATGACTTGATTCATCTGAGTTGTTTATATGTTCTTCTGCCCTCATGAGTTACTCATGTAATGCCACCAAAGATTCTCAGGAGCAGAGGTGGTATTCAGCCAGTTCTGACAGGTTCTGGAGAACCGGTAGTGGAAATTTTGAGTAGTTCGGAGAACTGGCAAATACCAACTCTGACTGGCCCTGTCTCATCTATTCTCTGCCTCCTGTGTCCCAGCTGATCATCTGGGTCTTCTTTGGTTGCCCTGCACAGGAGAATGGAGCTGGAAAGCAGGTTAGTGGGGTGGGGAGGGAAGGGAATGGGTATTTTGCAGTAACCTTCCCCCAGGAGCGGGGAGTGAATGGAGACTTTGCAGTATATCCTTCCCCTGGAGTGGGGTGGAAATGAAGATTTTCCCCGGGAGTGGGGTGGAAATGGGGATTTTACAGTATCCTTCCCCTGCCATGCCCACCAAGCCACACCCACCAAGCCACACCCACAGAACTGGTAGTAAAATTTTTGAATACCACCACTACATAAGGAGGTCAGAAGAAGTCATTGCTTAGCAAGACATTTCCGTGATATGTGGAAGGCACAAAGGCTCTTACGATAACAATCCAGAACTAGACCAGGAAGGTGCAAGGTCAAGCTGTAACTCACAGAAAAAGAAGTTCTTCCCATGGACTAATTAATTAAGCAGCTGGAAAGAGGGGGCCGTGAAAAAGGTGAACGCAATGACATTGCTAACAACAGGAGCCCTATTTATCAGTCATAATTAGCTTCCTCCCACCTCCCTCCAGAAGTGCTGCAGCTGTATCCGAATGATGGAGCGATAAGGATGGGCCAACCCCTCGAGTCCTCCAGGAGACACTCCTCCCCCTGCCAGCCTGAAGGTGACTAAAGCTGCACGGTTAAGGACAGTCGTGCAAACTTAGTTCTCCTTCAAGTAAAAACTTATTGCAACCTGTTACTCCAGCTGGAGCGGACCACTAAAAGGTGAAGGGAGATGACATAGGTGAAGGTAGACCATTGAATCACAGGGCCAGAAGGGACCTTGGAGGTCTTCTAGTCCAGAGGTCCCCAACCTGTGAGACACGGCCCTCTAGTGGGTCATGAGGGGATTGCAACTGGACGGTGGAAATGGCCAAACAAAGGGGGAAAGAGGACAGTTGCACACGATCTACAGGTGAGCTTGTGTGCATGCTCTCCCTTTGCATGACTGACAGGCATGCATGCACCAGTGCTGGTATTTTACTAGTTCAGCCCGATTCGGCCAAACTGGTAGCTCTGAAGATCATCTGTGAGTGAACCGGTTCTCTCTGACAATCAGCTGCTTGGTGGAAAGCAGGTCAGTGGGGTGGGGAGGGAAATGGGGATTTTACAGTATCCTTCCCCTGCCACGCCCACCAAGGCATGCCCACCAAGCCACACCCACAGAACCAGTAGCAAAAAAATTTGAATCCCACCACTGTACTCCAACCTCTTCTTAAAAACTCACTGGAGAATTCACAATTTCTGGAGGCAGAACTAGCAAAACAGAAGCAGCAACACAGAGAAGCAGCCCTAATCAAGGAACTACCACGAACACTCCCACCAACACTGATAGGCAAGCCACTTGAACATAAACAGAAAGCAAGCCCCACTGCCTTCTAGCACTGATGACCAACTGCCCTTGGTGCTCCGCCTGGCCCCTGACCTCCACACCTTCCGCCATGATTTAAAGACCTGGTTGTTTGACCAACCCGGGCTGTGACCCCTCCCTGGGGGGGTGGGATAGGTTTCTTAATTTTTAACTATTGTAAATTTTAGTTTTTGTAATTTTTGGGCTTGTAAAATTAGTTTAATCTCTTTTTAAGTATTTATTGTTCCTGTTTTTAGTTGTGAGCCGCCCCGAGTCTTCGGAGATGGGGCGGCATACAAGTTCAATAAATAAATAAATAAATAAATAAATAATAAATGTTACTCACTTGGGTCGTGAAACGTCTGCAAGAACACCACCAAGCGTGAAGTCCACACATTCAACACTGTAAAGCAAACACATCATTTGGGAATCTATGCAGGTTCCCAGTCATCCAGGTCACAGTTGTCCCAAAGGTGCTTTTTCTTCCAAAGGCAACTGGACTTTCTTGAGTTAATCAGGTCAGGTAACAACTACATTGGCACAAGATGCTAAACTTAACAAGAAAACAGAGTTAGAAGGGACCCTGAAGATACTCTAGTCCAGTGGTCACCAACTGGTTGACCGGGGACAACTGGTGGTTTGTGAGAAAATTTTGGTGGTCTGCAGAGAAATGTCCCCCCCCCAAAGCAACCCCCCAAAGCAATTAATTCAGGCTGCGCAGGAACACATGGCCCACCCACCCACTGGCCCCACCCTTCAGCCGAGCACCAACCTTACCTTGAGTAGAGCCACGCGAGCTGGAACTGGAAGGCAAGACCAACGGCGGGGGAAGGAAATCTACCCCGGGGTGGCTTGCTGAAGTTGGTGGGAAAGTCAGTCCCATATTCCAGAGCTGCAGGAGTCACATGACTGGCCCTTTGGTCATCCCGGAGCAGCTCCTCCAATCCATAGCAGGCCGGTGCACCCGGGTGGAGGAGCAGCTGCTTCGGGATGACCAAAGGGCCAGTCCTGTGACTTCTGCAGCTCTGGAATATGGGACCAACTTTCCCATCAATGTCAGCAAGCCACCATCAATCAAAATTCATATTAGTGGTCTGTGGGATTTGAAATTATGAGTTTGGTGGTCCCTGAGGTCCAAAAGGTTGGCGACCCCTGTTCTAGTCCAATCTCTCTGCTCAAGCAGGAAACCTTATACCATTTCAGATAATTGGTTGTCCAATCACTTCCACTTCCACTTCCACTTCTGGAAAGAATCCACTCCACTGATGAATTGTTCTCATTGTCAGGAAATTTCTCTTTAATCCCAGGTTGTACTTCTCCTTGGTAGGTTTCCATCCATTGCTTCTTGACCTGCCTTCAGGTGCTTTGGAGAATAAGTTGACCCTCTTCTTCTCTGGGAGAAGCCCTCAGATATTGGCAGGTAGCTATCATGTTACCTGTAGACCTTCTCTTTGTTAGAGTAGACACCTCCAGTTCTTTCTTGAAGATTCCTAGCAGATTTAATATATTATAATGTTTAACCAACTTTGGCTCATTTAAGAAGCTAAGCAGGGTCAAGCTTGGTTAGGATTTGGATGGTAGTTTTGAAACTACTTGACAATTTCTGGATTACAGACTAAACAGAGAAATCCAAAACACAGACTGGAAGAAAAAATAACGAAGTAATTTTGTAAAATGCTGCCAAAAAAATTGATTTGCATGAGCTCAACTTGAAGCCTTGATATTGTATTACAAGTAGACGTGCAGTGGAGCATGTAATATATTGCTGGGATTTGCACAATATTCTTTTCAAGAGATGCTTTTATGGCTTCTAATCTTGAACAAACAGGAGGAAAAAGACCAAATTCCTGTTTCTTTTCAGATCATACAATAATTTCATCTCTTGCAGTATTTCTAGCCAGACATCTGCGTTAGTCCAGGAGGAAAATGTTATAACCTTGGTTTGTTCTTTTGTGGCAAACCCAGGAAAGAATTCAGTTTAATGTCCATGTGAAACGTGTAGGGTGATGCCAGCTAGGGTTTGCTAACAAGCTTAGAAAAAAAATCATCATGTTTGGTTTTGGTGAAACAACCTGAAGTTTCGTAAAATGAAGCTGAAACCTGCCTTTTCTAAATCTTACCAGTGACTCCATTCTTAAACATGAAAGAATGGATGGATGGGATGGGATGGGAAATCCATCAAGTGAGTTTTGCCCTATATTACAATTTTCCTTGCCAACATTGTCAAGTAATCACCACTGTTGTTAAATTAGTCACACAGTTGGTAAGCGAATTTGGCTTCCCCATTGACTTTGCTGGTCTTTGCAAAACTTCCCTTCCTTCCTTCCTTCCTTCCTTCCTTCCTTCCTTCCTTCCTTCCTCCCTTCCTTCCTTCCTTCCTTCCTTCCTTCCTTCCTTCTCTTGACTTTGTTGGTTGAAGTTTTAAAATTGAATCCCATGACTTTCCTTCTTCCTTCCTTCCTTCCTTCCTTTCCTTCCCTTCCTTCCTTTTTTTTCCCTTTTTTTTTTTTCCTCCTCCTTCCTTCCTTCCACATTGATTTTTCTGATCAGAAGTTTGCAAAACTGAATCCCACGATCCCTTCCTTCCTTCTTTTCTTTCTTTTCTTTTCTTTTTCTTTTTCTTTCTTTCCTTTCTTTCTTTCTTTCTTTCTTCTTTCTTCCCTTCTTTCTTTTTTCTCTTTCTCACCCAGCTCTTTCCAAAAAAGTGACTCTAGATGACTTACCATTAAAATCATAAATGTAGGAAATATTTATAGGCACAGTGATTAGATATCGTGCTTCAGCTTTGGTGGGGAGCTCAAGTATCTATCTATCTATCATTCATTTATTCATTCATTCAAATTTATTCCCTGGCCAATTCCAGTAGACTCCAATGAATCATTATCCTGCCATCATTCTACCTTCCATCCATTCTCCGCGTAAGTTCATCCCATCCTGACCTTCCAAAAAAGCATTTGTGAAGCCAGGCACCTCCACTCAGAGAGGACAACCATTCTGCCCACTCTTTGTCCGCCAGCCCTGACTTTATCTTGCCTCCTGCCACCATCTCCTCAGGCCGTGGCGCGTTTCCCTTTCTTCCAGCAGGAAATGGCAAAGGTTACTTCTGGGCAGCCCTAATTTGCAGCGTCAGAGTTACCCATTACCAAAGCGATTAACTTTAAAGAGATGGCAGTAAACGGCTGGCATGCAGAAGACATCAAGCATCATTAAAATGTAAATGGAAGCCAAGTTTAATGCGAGAAAGGGGAAGGTTGCCGGGAACACTTTGCCGTCGTCATTGCATCCCTCCGTTCTCTGCTCCACACCGGGTGCCGAGCGAGTAGCATTTTTCTTGACAATTGCCATAATGATGACAAAGATAATATTGGGAGACATTAGCGAGTTGCGTATTCTTTGTAGCGGTAGAACTGCAGTGGAGCACTTGCTGAGATGTTGCTGTTGGTTGAAAGTAACTTCTGCGCACCAGAGGTTATATTCACACAAGGCACTTGACACGGTTCCTGAACCAACTCACTGTCGGGGATTGCACAACTCAGCAAATTAAGTCTAATTATTTATCCAAGTGGGCTGGGTATATAGAGCCTTGGTGGTGCAGGCTGTTAAATGCCTAGCTGCCTGCAATTATCAAGAGAGGTCAAAATCCCAATTAGGTTGCAGTGTTTGACCCAAGATTGTTAAAGGCAATAAGCTGACTTTGTAAAAATGCTGCTTAGTAATAAGCAGGCATATACAATGGAATGAAGGCTATTGCTGAGCTCATTGGGTTGTATCCCGTAATTGTGTCGCCTGAGTCTTCGGAGAAGGGCAGCATATAAATGTAATTAAAAATTTAAAAAAATAGTGTATTTGCTGAGCAGATTTTTTTAAAAAAAGAATAATAATAAAGTATCTAGCCAAAATTGTCATTATCCAAGTATTCATTGAATGCGGGGCCCTATCTAAAAAAAATGAAATTCAAGGTAGAGAAAAATAAGATTCCACACTAGGCAAGAAAAACCAAATGTACAGGTATGCAAGTACCTGAAGACCTGGCTCAGTAGCAGTAACTGAGAGTGGGATCTTGGAGTCCTAGTGGACAATCACTTAAAAATGAGCCAGCTGTGTGGGGCAGCAGCCAAAAAAGCTAATTTTTATTTTATTTTTTTATTTTTAAATACATTTATATGCCGCCTTCCCCAAGACTCAGGGGCTTACAATTTGGGGATACAACCCATGCAAAAGACACAATAACCTTCATTCCATTGTATATACCTGCTTATTACTGTGCATTTTTACAAGGTCAGCTAATTGCCCCCAACAATCTTGGGTCCTCAATTTACCTACCCCGAGAGGATGGAAGGCTGAGTCAACCTTGAGCCTGGTGGGATTCGAGCCTACAGTAATTGTAGACAGCTGGATCTTAAGAGCAGGCATTTAACAGCCTGAGCCACCAAGGCTCATACAATCCTTGTTTGTATAAACAGAGGCATAGAATCAAAATCATATATGAAGAACGATTGGAGGAACTGAGTTTGTCTAGTTTAATAAAAGGAAGGATTGAGGGGTGACATGATAGCAGTCTTCCAATATTTGAGGAGGTTCCACAAAGAAGAGGGGGGTCAACCTATTTTCCAAAGCTCCTGAAGGCAGGGCAAGAAGCAATGGATGGACACTAACCAAGGACAGAACCAATCTAGAACTAAGGAGAAATTTCCTGACAGTTAGAACAATTGACCAATGGAACAACTTGCCTCCAGAAGTTGTGGCTGCTCCATCAGTGGAAGACTTTAAGAAGAGATTGGACACGAACCACTTGTCTGGAATGATGTAGAATCTCCTGCTTGAGCAGGGGGTGTTGGACTAGAAGACCTTCAAGGTCCCTTCTAACCCTGTTTTCTTGTGATCTTATTAAACCAAGAAAGTCCAGTTGCCTTTGGGGTAAAAAGCACCTTTGGGACAGCCATGACCTGGATGACTAAGAACCTCCATGGACTTCCAAATGAAACATTTGCTTTACGGTGTTGAATGTGTGGTCTCCAGGCTTGGTGTTTTTCTTGCAGATGTTTTGTTAAGGTATTAAAGATTTAGGAACTGACCAGCAGTGAGTAGCTGCTGCTAGATGCTGTGTCTTAATGTAAGTCTGGCTGATGCAACAAGGGTGATTCAGCAGAGTATGGGTATTTCCCTTTAAGACTGGAGAGTAAAGTTCCCCTTAAGAGGTGTGCATATAAAAGGCAGCCATTAGAGGGCATGGTTCTCTTTCCTTGTGACCAGATTTCAGTGCAGAAGTTCTCTGTGTGTTAGGAAGGAGAAAACTTGCTTATAAAGGTATTTTGCCTACCATGTGCTATATTATCTGTATATACCTGTTGTATATTAAACCACTGTTTAATGTTTACGTCTCTGTGTGCTGTGTGTTGCTCCTGGGTTGTCTCATAAAGGTATTCACACTGCCAAACACTCTGACATGACCCAAGTAGGTTCATCATCAGTGCTAGAAGGGAGGGGGGGTTGCTCTCTGTTTATATTCTTGTGTTTTGCCCTGTCAGTATAGGTTGGGAGTGCTGCTGTCAGCCTTGAAAGCCATTTTTTTTTTGCTTTGGTGCTTTGAGGCTGCCACATTTAGTGCCTGGGAACGTGGCAGGGGGATTGCAAGGAGTGATGGAAGATTAGACACAACAACAATCCTTTCTCTGGGAATCAAGGACATGTTGCCCTGCACTTGCAGGGGAGTGACTGGGGGTAGTCTCCTGTTGGGACGAAGATATGATTGGACCATGTGATGGACTGGTGGGTGCAGGGGATGGATTCTTGACTTTCTTTTGGGTGGGGAAAAACCTGGAACTCTCAGATTTGGGTTTTCCCAGGTTTGCCAATATGACATCTCTAATAAAATAGAACTTTGAGGAATGCTTGTCTCGAAGTTTATTGGTCTGCAGTTGGTTAGTTGGAATGCTGACAGTTGCTTTCTTCTTGGTAGTTCCTTGATGAGGCTGTTGTTTACTGTTAGATTGTTGGTCTAGTATTTAGATAGATAGATAGATAGATAGATAGATAGATAGATAGATAGATAGATAGATAGATATAGATGCAGGATTGGCAGGAGGATAGATAGATAGACAGATGATAGATAGACAGATGATGATAGATGGATAATACAGATGGAGGTGGCAGGATGGATAGATAGACAGACAGATGACAGATAGATAGACAGATGATAGATGGTGATGGAGGTGATAGGACAGATGGATAGATAGATAGATAGATGGATGGATGGATGGATGGATGGATGAGATGATAGATGATAGATGATAGATGATAGATGATAGATGATAGATAGATGATAGATGATAGATAGATAGATGATGATAGATAGACAGAGACAGACAGACAGACAGACAGACAGACAGACAGACAGACAAAAATGTTTGTAGCTCAGAGTTGAACTGTGGTGTTCCTAGTGACCTCTGATCTTGATTGTTTTCTTGCCAACATTTCATGACCCAACTAAGTAACATCATCAGTACTAGGAGTGAGTGGCCCTTGCTCTCTGTTTATAGTCAAGTGGCTTGCCCTATTAGTGATGGTGGGCATGCTAGTTCTTTGATTAGACTGCTTCATTGTTTTGCTAATTCTGAATTGGTAATTGAAATATCTGCAAGAAAACCCCCAAGCACAGAGAGCACCAAGAACCCCACCATTGTAGCCCTGAGCGATAAATGTTTTCTTCTATCAATCCAGCTCTCTACAATGTGCAGGAAAATACATTTTATACAACTGAATTTGTTTACATCTGTGGTCTCTTACATTTCTTAAAATGGAAAAACTTCTCTGTTCAACACTCTAAAGCAATGTTTCCCAGAGATGGAGGACATCTAAGACTTTTGGATCTTGAGAAGACTTTCTGCCAAATCTTGCTTGTTCTTGACCTTAAGGTTTTTTTTTCCAGTTTTTATTTATACATTTTTCTTTAACATGTAGGAGTGCTTAATAAACAGTGTATTGTCTGAGTCAATTTGTCCAAGAATTTTATAAAATACCTCAAGAAATCGCAGCTTCCTGCAATAAGACCAGGGCAACTGCAAAAAACTGTGCTACTTGGAACATCGTACATTTTAAGAAGATGCTTGGTAGATACCAAGGATGCTGGCAGCAACCCATATCTACCATTAGCATCAGTCACTGCTATTTGTGATACATTTTTAAATGTTCAGTTGACTGAGTTTCATGTTTAATGAATAAAAGTAATATAATAACATTCTTTACTTGTATATAATGGTATTCTTCCAACTTCTAATTTCTATCTTTATTATCTAATCATTGGTAAAAGAAATCCCAAGTTAAAAAAATATTCTGAATCTTCTTTCTCCTTTATCTTTAATGTTAACCTTGACCTTAAGTTTTGACGTCACTTGAGTGGCTCAATGCATCTCAAGTCTTGCGTCTTTCTGGGGTCAAACCTATAAATTGGGGAGATCAATAAGGCTGTGTCACGACTGTGATTGGTTTGCTGAAGCCTTGCTTTGTGGTGCCTTTGACTCCCCATTAATTTCCAGTCAAGAAAAGGGGTTATTTATAGCTCTTCTAAAAAGAAGAATTACCCTTGACTTAGTCATGCCTTTTGAAGGCACAGATTAGTTAGCATTGTTACCTCCTAATGCTATTCATTTATGCTCAAAGGTTGGTAAGCTTTTTTTTTTAAAGCAACTTTACTTTTAGTGGTATTATGTTGTTTTGTCAGGCGATGGGCAGCTTGGAAGCCTGGCACAGCTAACAACAGGAGTGTGGGTTTTTTGTTTGTTTGTTTGTATTTGTCTGTTTGCACAGTGATAATGATGTCATCCATTCAGTCGTGTCCAACACTGGGCTGTATCCAACAAAATGAAATTCAATGTAGAGAAAAGGAAAGTCCTACACTCAAGCCAGAAAAACCCAAAGGACACATATGGACTGGGTGAAACCAGGCTCAATAGTAGTAACTGTGAGTGGGATCTTGGAGTCTTAGTGGACAACCAGCTAAATAGGAGGCAGCCGTGGGCAGCAGCAGCCAAAAAAGCTAATGCAATCCTAAGTTGTATTAACAGAGGGATACAATCAAGATCAAGGGAGGTACTAATACCACTCTTTAAAGCCTTAGTAAGACCACACCTAGAGTACTGCATCCAGTTTTGGTCACCACACTATAAAAAAGAAGAATGGTTGCAGGAACTGGGCTTCTAGTCTAGTGAAGAGAAGGACCAGGGGAGACATGATAGCAGTCCAATATTTGAGGGGCTACAAAGAGGATGGGGTCAAGCTATTTTCTAAAGGCCTGTAGGCCAGACAAGGAATAATGGATGGAAACTGAACAAGGAGAGATTTAACCTGGAAATAAGGAGAAACTTTCTGACAGTGAGAACAATCAACCAATGGAACAGAAGTTTTCGAAGTTGTGGGAGCACTCATCATTTGAGAGATTGACTGCCATCTGTCAGAAATGGTGTAGGGTCTCCCACTTGGGCAGGGGTTGGATTAGATGACTACAAGGTTTTTATACACCCTTGCCACAGTTGTTAAGCGGATGACTGCAGTTGTGAAGTTAGTCACATGGTTAAGTGAATCCAGCTTTCCTGTTAACTTTGCTTTCCAGAAGGTCGCAAAAGGGGATCCACATGACCACGGGACACTGCAACTGTCATAAATATGAATAAGTTGCCAAGTGTCACTGTTGAAGACAGGCACAGGCTGCAACACAGACCCATCCCCAACAGCCTGTGCCCGTCTTCAACAGTGAAGGGAAATGGGACATCCTGCAGCCAAGAAGGCTCCATACCTATTTGCACCACTCAGGGAACCCTGAGGACACAGACAAACTTCCAAGTGGCCTCAACGACTCTCTAAAAGGATGCAAATGACCAGCTGCAAGGAATATAAAATCCTTCCATTCCCCCCACCATCCACTCAGAGCTGAAGAAGCTTTTTAGATGAGAAGTGAAATGTCTTCAAAGATAAAATCAGAAAGTCCAGTTATCTCTTGAAAAAAAAGCATCTTTGGGATATCCTCTTTGTTGTGGATGCTGGGGATCTTTCTATCCATGAGGAAAGGATCCGGTCAGATGAAACAATTAAATAAAGCCCTAGGCTACATCCATAAAACAACAACAGTGACAAAAGCTATAAGATTTAACTTCCTTTGACTTCTCTCTGCCTCTTTTCTTTCTCTTTTTGTGTGGCTGTTATAAACAGAGACCCACCCCCAGGGACCGGTGCTAAATCTTTGACTGAATTAGCATGGCATTCCCCAAGGGAGGTTGGTGGCCACTGATGACTAAGGGGAAGGGGTGATAAATATTAACAGGAACACTTTGGCAGAGTGCTGATTTGGTGCTTGCAAAATGCACACCTGCACAAAATAATGCAGAGCCAGAGAGAGAGAGAAAAAATTCACTGCTCCGTCTTTAAGGAAAACAGACACTTAGAGAAGCACGCTAGGGTGTAACAAACATTGTTGGGAAACCTACATGTTGATTGGCTGGGTCTGGACAGGAAGGGGAATCTTCAGAATCCGAATAGAGCTGGAAGGGACCTTGGAGGTCTTCTAGTCCAGCCCCCTCCTTGAGCAGGAGATCCTGTACCATTTCAGACAAGTGGCTGTCCAGTCTCTTCTTAAACACCTCCAGTGATGGACCATCCACAACTTCTGAAGGCAAATTGTTCCACTGATCTGGACAGAGGATACATCTAGAATAACTGGGGGTGACGTGATAGCCGTGTTCCAATATTTGAGGGGCTGTACCAAAGAAAAGGGGGATCAACTTAGTCTTCAAGGCAATTGGAGTATTAAGTATCTGGGGGTGCAGATAATTCACAATCTGAACTTGTCTTTCCACATGTCATCTTTAGCAAAGCGTGCAAATCCACATCTGCATTTCCTGCATTGGATGAGGACAGCAACTCTTTCTACTTCTGTCCTGGCCACTTTTTACAGAGGCACGATTGAGAGTAATTTAACAAACTGCATCCCTGTTGGGTTTGGTGGCCACAGTGCCTCAGATAGAAAGTCCCTACAGAGAGTGGTGAGGACAGCGGAGAAGATTATAGGAAGCTCGCTTCCCGTTACTCAGGATACTGCTTATAAGCGCTATGTGCTTAGAGCTCGAAGCATCGTTGGAGACCCCATGCACCCACTTCACAGTTTGTTTCTGTTGCTCCCCTCTGGGAGGAAGTTTCAAAACATCTAAACAGGACTACCCAACTTTGTAATAGCTTTGTTCTCTATGCCATCCACCTGGTAAACTTGTAAGATTAGTTTTTCTCGTCATGCACATGTATACATCCGAATGAGACTGTGTTGTTTCTCTGTGTCATGTAGTATATGTGGGTATATGCATAACTTTGTATTTATTTGTTTTGTCATGTTTATGTAGTGTATATTGGAGGACCCTTTAAGAGCTGTATGCAACCAAATTTCATTTTAAGGTATGCCAATTAGTGTACCTTCAAATGGCAATAAAGTTATTCTAAGTTCTAAGTCTATGTCTGAAGGCAGAATGAGAAACAATGGATGGAAACTAATCAAGAGGAGAACCAACCTCAAACTAAACAGAAAATTCCTGACAGTGAGAACAGTTAATCAGTGGAACAAGTGGTGGTATGCTACCGGTTTGACCCGGTTCGCCTGAACCGGTAGTTAAAAAGCCTCCAACAAATCAGCTGAGAGGAGAAAGAAGAGAAGAGCACAGGATTGGCCCTCCCACCCACCTCTGTGCTTTTCTCTTCTTTCTCCTCTCTGATTGGTGCTGCAGGCCTCAGCTGGTGTTTGGAAAGCTGCATGTGTGCATTAGGTACACGCTGCATATACACACGCAGGGGTGGGATTCTACCAGTTCGCACCTATTCACTAGAGCCGGTTGTTAACATTCTAAGCAGTTCGGAGAACCGGTTGTTAGAAGAAATTACTGGGCTAATCCTGTAAGGAAGGCAGGAAGGAAACATTCTGGTGTTGCTTACAGAAACTGCCTCTCCGTTGACCCTTATTACATTCTTGGCAGGACTAGACTTCCTGTCTCAGGAACGTCACTGGAGTTTTTTCCCCCTCCTTTGCTGGTACTTTGCTTGTGTGGAGTGACCATTCAAAGTTACAATGGCAGTGAAAAAGTGACTTATGACCATTTTTCACACTTACAACTGTTGTAGCATCCCCACAGTCATGAGAGGCCAGGCGAGGAGATGCATGCCTCGATGTGAGTAATATTGAGTTGGCCACACCCAGCCAATAACATGACCACCAAGCCACATCCACCCAGTCACATGACCACAAGCCACACCCACTAACTAAGCCACACCCACAGAACCGGTTGTTAAAAAATTTGAATCCCACCCCTGTACACATGTGATCAATGAACTGGTAGTGGAACAGGCAGGATCCCACTGCTGAGTGGAATAGATCCTTCAGAAGTTGTGGGTGCTCCAACACTGGAAGTTTTTAAGAAGAGATTGGACAGCCACTTGTCTGAAATGGTATAGGGTCTCCCGCTTCAGCAGTGGGTTGGACTAGAAGACCTCCAAGGTCCCTTCCAACTCTGTTAGTCTGCAGGCACATCCTAGGATAGGACTATTGAGAAAGAAGGTTGGAGCAATCACTGCTCCATTATGATTTGCAGTCCTCTGGAATTTATGCGGAACAAAAACTTCTTTCAAGTAAACTGAAGGACCTCAAAATGCTCGGGCCAGCATCCAATTAACTAAGATCGTTAATTAGAATCTGTTTTGAGTCACTGCCTCCATTCCTCCTCTCCACCTGGCAAAACAGAGCAGTCCAGGCAATTTTTGAGAGGTTGTGTCCATCTACCAGGCTGAGAATGCAAGTCAGGTTAGGTGGAGAGGGAGACAGACAGCGACTGAGAGACGATGCTTAATTGGGGGGATAATTTTATGACATCATGTCTCTTGGCTTTTATTCCATTTAAACAAAGGAGAAAGTAGGGCACGGGCAGATTTACTTTCTCCACCAGTCCTACATTTCGTTGTAAGCTTCCCTGGCTAAAAGCCTCATCATCCTAGCCAGTCATGTTATTTATTCTGTCGTAAGCTACTGTCTACTCACTATTTTTCCATTTTTTTAACTGCATTCATAATACCCTTATAATTTGACTTTGTGATTGGAGAGGTGTCAAGTTTTAAAGGCAACTGGAGAGCAGAAGTGGAACAGTGCTAACAAATTTATCAAGTTTGAATATAGCTGCTGTGGTGTGTGTGTGTGTCTGTGGTTAGAGAGGGGAGAGAGAGATAAATACCATGTTTCCCCGAAAATAAGACACTGTCTTATATTTTTTGGGGCTCCCAAAAACACACTAGGTCTTATTTTCGGGGTAGGTCTTATATATTTATGGTGCCAAATAGTGGGTGTGAGTGTGTAGGGGGGGTTGTTTGGCAGGTGCACGGTTGCTCCCTGAAAGGTCTTCCTGGAACTGGAGATTTACACTAGGACTTATTTTCGGGGTAGGTCTTATATTAGGGCAGGTTTAGAAAATAGTGCTAGGTCTTACTTTCGGGGTAGGTCTTATTTTCGGGGAAACACGGTAGATATATATATAGGTAGGTAGGTAGGTAGATGATAGATGACAGATAGATAGATACATATGTTGAGAGAGAGAGAGAGGGAGGGAGGGAGGGAGGGAGAGAGAGAGAGAGCGCACCACGGTGGCACAGTGGTTAGAGTGCAGTACTGCAGGCTACTTCTGCTGACTGCCGACTGACTGCAATTCAGCTGTTCGAATCTCATCAGGCTCAAGGTTGACTCAGCCTTCTGTCCTTCTGAGGTCGGTAAAATGAGGACCCAGATTGTTGGAGAAAACAGGCTGTAAACAGCTTTGAGAGGGCTGTAAAGCACTGTGAAGTGACATATAAATCTGTGCTATTGAGAGAGAGAGAGAGAGGAGGGAGGGAGGGAGAGGGAGGGAAGAGGGAGGGAAGGGGAGAGGCAGAGACAGAGACAAAGAGAAAGAGGGGGTGATTGGAAAGATGGTTTAATAGTGAAACAGAACCCACCAAGCACGTGTGATTCTGGGTAGCTGACCACATGGAGTGGAGAGTGAGCGTAGTTTATACCCTCTCTTGGGTCTTGCCCTTGAGCTTCCTGTTCCTGTGCAACAAATGTATTCTATTGGTTGATGTAGGGGTCACTGCTAACTTTGTGAGTCCCAGGCTTGGTTGAAGCTTGCTGGGTGATGCAATGTTCCTAGGTGATTTTGCAATGCAGGGAGCCCTGCTGCTAGATAATCCTAATGTGTTCTGGAGGGTCATGCTTTAATCCCATTAGCCTGAATCTGAAGGTCCTTTGTTTCGTAGATAAGCTGGCCCAGTCCTTCTCAATATTTTCATCATGTCTTCTGCCTACTAGTTGGTGTTCATGGATGTGCTTTGGTGGTCTTCTGCCTGTTTGTCCTCACAGTGGTTGCTGCAGTCCTAATACTGTGTGCTGTAGGTGACTCTTGTTTTTTTTTCTTCTGGGGTAAGAAACCATGGTTGGAAACTAATCAAGGAGAGAAGCAACCTTGAATTCAGGAGAAAATTCCTGATGGTGAGGACAATCAACAAGAGGAACAGCTTGCTTTCAGAAGTTGTGGGTGCTCCATCACTGGAGGCTTTCAAAAAGAGACGGGACAACCGTTTGTGTGGAATGCCATAGAGTCTCCTGCATGAGCAGGGGTTTGGACTAGAAGACCTCCAAGGTCCCTTCTATTATTCTATAATACCTCGATCCCTGTGCTTCGCTACAAAACTATGTGGTCTGGCTTAGTTTTTGGGGAGGAAAATAAGGGGGAGGAAATCTGCCTCTGCCTACCAGCATCCATTGGTATTCATCTGGCTAACATCCTGTCAATGTGTGAGAGAGTTGAGGGCTGTTTGGAAACTGAAGTAGTATTTGCTGTGTGAACAAGAAGGAGACCACAAGGAGCCTGGGCGTGGCTTAGCTCAACTGTTCTCTACTAAAGCTGCTTGGTGCTGTGAAACTAAAACTTAAAACTCCTCTCTTCTGCTTGTGTTTTGCCTTTGGAACAGATTTCTTTTCAGGTGGGGAGGGGGAGTAGAACTCCTTAGCATCAGAGCATGTTAATAACAATAATATAGGAAATACTCTATATGCTCTGATGGTCATTTGGAAAAATCCTTTCTTAGTGAGCACCTAGAAGCCAAGAGGAACATACGTGCCAAATTTCAAGTTTTGAGTGCTGGAGATTTTGTGATGATGCGTGAGTGGTATTTCACGCATAGATAGATAGATAGATAGATAGATAGATAGATAGATAGATAGATAGATAATAGAAAGAAAGATAGATAGATAGATAGATAGATAGATAGATAGATAGATGATAGAAAGATAGATAGATAGATAGATAGATAGATAGATAGATGATAGATAGATAGATAGATAGATAGATAGATAGATAGATAGAAGATAGATAGATAGATAGATAGATAGATAGATAGATAGATAGGGAGGAAGATTATGTTTTGGAAGATTTTGATTGTCTTGTGTACTACAGTGATGACATGTGATTGCAATAATCTTGTGGTGGTTTCTGAGTTAGGTATCCCTTTGCTCCTAAAATCTAGACACAGTGAATAGATTAGATGGTGTAAAGCATCTAAGGAACTGGGTGAAAAACAGCCCAGAGGAAAAGAAACACAAATAATTATTAATCACGATAATTATATTTAATTATCCATTTGCTCAGATAGTTTATCTTAATGCTGAGTACAAACAGGCTAATGTCTTCATACTTTGCTTGTGGGTTTTCTAGAAAGATCTGGTTGGCAGCTGATGAATAATAAACTAGACTGGTGAGATCTTTTGCCAGTTTCTTAAAAGATGCTTCTTACGATCTTTCTCTAAAAAAAAAAAAAAGAATTACAACCATGACTCACCCAAGCTTACAAAATGATTTGCATGATTCTCAGCCACAACGGCTGAACGCTCTGAAAAATCTGCTATTTTGGAGGTGACCATTCACAGGAAATTCTATTTTGGTTTGCTTTGTTTTGGACAATTGATTTCTGTTATTGGTAGTCTGGGCCAATATTATATCAATATTGTGTCATCCAAGTTGGTCAGACTAGACAACCATCCAGGTCTTAAACAGTGTGTACAGGTAGTCTTTGACTTACAACAGTTCATTTAGTGACCAGTCAAAGTTACAACGACACTGAAAAAAGTGACTTATTACTGTCATGCCCCTGGTGGAGACTGACTGTGAGTCAGAGGAGGAATAGCTGACAGGGAGTGGAAATGTGGCTCCGGAGGTTGTGTAGGAGGCTGGGGAAGGGCAGAGGCTGGCTGAGCAGTCAGAGAAGGACCCAGGGCCATCCCCTATCCATCCTAGGGCATGCAGGGAGGAGAGGATAAGGGAGAGACGTGGTCTACTCAGGAGGAGAGGGAATTGATCCTCTTCATGGGCTGCAGCTGTGACAACCATATAAGAGGACGGACTTGTGTATGGGTGAACGCTGGAAACAAAGCATAGAAATATATTTAGTTGGTGGTTCCTCTCTGAGTTTGGAACCTTTCCCAGTGTGTGTTATCTGTGGACGTCCTCCAGCCCTTATCTTGCCTGGTTTGGGTTGGTTTTTTTCCTTCTTGTAACTGTTTGTGTGGGAATTTTTTGTCTTCCATCAAGAATATTTGGAGCTTGGAAGCACACTGAAGGAATAAAAGGGGCTTCACCTGTTTTCTGTGACTGTGTTTGTTTTGTATCCCACCCTGGGTCATCATAATTACCATTTTCCACACTTTTATAACCATTGCATCGTCCCCATGGACACATGATCAAAATTCAGACACATAGCAACTGTTTCAGGTTTATGACTGTTGCCGGGTCATGTAATCCCCTTTTGTGACCTTCTGACATGCAGCGAGAAAGCCAGATTCACTTAACAACAGTGTTACTAACTTAACCAACTGCAGTGATTCGCTGAACAACTGAGGCAGAAAATGGGACAAAATTGACTGAATAAATGTTTCGCTTAGCAACAAAAATGGGGACTCAATTGTGGTTATAAGTTGAGGACGCCCTGTATTTGCTACAAAACAGCTGTTGAATAATCAACACAGTGACTACTCAGAAGCAAAGCTATGAATTCAACCTGGCACCCCATTCAGACAGAATCTAAGGGTTGGTTCCGTTTTGTCATGTCTTGGAATACACACTTGGAAAATTGCATCCGGTTTTGGTTACCACAATATAAAAAAAGATGTTGAGACTCTAGGAAGAGTGCAGAGAAGAGCAACGAAGAGGATTAGGGGACTGGAGACTAAAACATATGAAGAACAGTTGCAGGAATTGGGTATATCTAACTTAATGAAAAGAAGGACTAGGGGAGACATGATAGCAGCCTTCCAATATTTCAGGGGCTGCCACAAAGAAGATGGGGGTCAACCTATTTTTCAAAGTCAGAACAAGAAGCAACGGATGGAAACTAATCAAGGAGAGAAGCAACTTAGAACTAAGGAGACATTCCCTGACAGTGAGAACAATTAACCAGTGGAACAGCTTATCTCCAAAAGTTGTGGGTGCTCCAACACTGGAAGCTTTTAAGAAGAGATTGGACAATCATTTGCCTGAAATGGTACAGGGTCTCCTGCCTAAGCAGGGGGTTGGACTAGAGGACCTCCAAGGTCCCTTCCAACTTCATTATACCATCACCCCCAGAGCACCTGAAGGCCAGACTAGAATAATGGATGGAAACTGATCAAGGAGAGAGTCAACCTAGAAATGAGGAGAAATTTCCTGACAGTGAGAACAACCAATCAAAAGAACAGAAGTTGCCTTCAGAAGTTGTGGGAGCTTCATCAGTGGAAGCTTTATGAGAGCTTATGCACCTAAGACAAATTACTTGTGTGTCTTATCACACTTGGCCAATAAAGAATTCTATTCTATTCTGTTCTGTTCTGTTCTGTTCTGTTCTGTTCTGTTCTATTCTAATC
Organism: Naja naja; assembly: GCA_009733165.1. NCBI lineage: Eukaryota > Metazoa > Chordata > Lepidosauria > Squamata > Elapidae > Naja > Naja naja. The sequence continues at coordinate 305,221,336 of CM019149.1, forward strand.
TAATCTAATCTAATCTAATCTATTCTATTCTATTCTATTCTATTCTATTCTACCCTATCCTATCCTATCCTACATTACCCTACCCTACCCTACCCTACCCTACCCTACCCTATCCCATTCCATTCCACTCCACTCCACTCCACTCTCCATTCCATTCCATTCCATTCCATTCTATTCAAAAAGAGACTGGACTGTCATCTGGAAGAAATGGTTTAGGGTCTCTGACTTTGGCAGTGGGTTGGACTAGATGACTTACAGGGCCCCTTCCAACTCTGTTATATCATCACCCCCTACTATGGGTCTGGCTGGGGCTTCTGGCCTTTTCTAGTGTAGCCACCCTGCAGGATGTTCTCCACTGTTTTGTTGGTGTCCCACAATTTGTGGATTTTTAATATTAGCCTCCTCTGACGTGTTCACAAAGCTCCCAACTGTACCCAATAAAATAAGGTTAACAATGGAATAAAATAAAATGCCACTCCATATCCCAAGTGTTGGTCTACTGAAGAGAGACACCTTCTCTGACCCCAGTGGCAATAAACTTGTAACCTGAAGCATGAGATTTGATCAGCCTCATTATCTCTCTCTCTGCATGTATGTGTGTGTATAAAACAATATTATTAATTGTAATAAAAGTTCTTTTATTCGGTCTTTTAATCTCGCCACTGTATTTGTGTCAAAGATCTCCAGAAGTGCGCAAAAATGATGCAACATAGAAGTGTACAATCCCTTGTATGCTTTCAAACAGTGCCTATTGTTCCACCTTGTAAATTGTCTACAGCTAGTCCTTGACTTACAACAGTTCATTTAGTGACCGCTCAAACTTACAATGGCACCGGAAGAAGTAACTTATGACCATCATTCGCACTTGCTGTATCCCCATGGTCATATAATCAAAATTCAGAGGCTTGGCAACTGATTCATATGTCAACCCATAAAGCATTCCTATGCTTGTTTTTGAGTTGCCATAAGCAGGAGGGGGGGAAAGCCTGAAGGAGCAGTACGGAAATTTAAACTAGAAGTACATTCCACACTTATCTTACAAAGATTGTAGCTAGGCTACCAGATCTTCTGCTCTCGAAAATCCTTCATTGGAGAATATGATTTATGGTACACCCAGGGGGGAGGGGGGAAACAGGATCAGAAGTGACAGTAAATCACATGTGTCAGAGTTGGCTTCATACAGGTCAATGCTGACATGTTGCTCCTAATAAATCTTATGAATTCTTTTGAAGCTTGGCTCAAGGGTTATGATTTAATTAGGGCAATCGCGGGAACCCTGATATATTTATGACAGTTGCAGGATTCCGTGACCCCTCATTTTGCGACCTTCTGAAATCACTTTTGTAGGAGAAGAAGAGGCAGAACTAGAAGGTGGAGTAAAATGCATCATTAGCTTGGAGTCATTGCATTGCCACAACAAATCCAAGTCCAACCCTTCTTGAATTCTGTTGACCCTTTCCTAGTGCCAATCTAGCACTGACAGTTAGTTGACTAGGTTCTTGTGTGTAGATCTCAACAATAATCTCTTCCCTGCTTTCAACCCAACATGGTGAAGAGCCATGGTGGCTCAGTGGTTAGAATGCAGTATCGCAGGCTAATTGTGCCCACTGCCAGGAGTTAGATCCTGACAGGTTCAAGGTTGAGTCAGCCTTCCATCCTTCCAAGGTTGGTAAAATGAAGAGCCAGATTGTTCAGAGTTTTGCAGCATTAATTCAGTGCCAGAAAAGTAAACACAGGTGGCTGATGCTTCATTTAATGTCTTTATAAGCATAATAAGTAAATAGTTGTAGATTTCTCCAACATGGAGCAAACTCAAACAGAAGCATGTTGCAAGTAACTTCAGCAGACATGTTACAAGTGCAGAGCAGAACAGCAACTCAGCTTCAGCTCAGAAACAGACATCAGTTTCACTTTAGTTCAGCAGGCAAGCAGAGGAGAGAAGCAGTTTCATTTTCAACGGACAGACTCAGAACTCAACATAGCTTCAGAGCTGCAGAGCTCAATATAGAACCAAATCTAGTCTACTTCTAGTTTCAGTTTCCAGCCTAGGCTAATTCTAGTTTCAGTTTCCAAAACAGTCCTCATTGGCTGACTTAGTTGCTATGCCTATTCATTGGCTGACCTTGTTACCAAGCTCTATTCCAGTTCATGAATATACTCTGACACAGATTGTTGGGGGGAGGGCAAGAGGCTGACACTGTAAACCATTTAGAATGGGCTGTAAAGCACTGTGAAGTGGTATAATTCTAATTGCTATTTTTGAGATAGGTAGATAGATGGATGGATGGATGGATGGATGGATGGATGGATGGACGGACGGACAGACATAGAGCCGTGGATGAACAGTGGTTAGAAAGCAATATTGCAAGCTAACTCTGCCAGCAGTTTGATTCTGATGGGCTCAAGGTTGACTCAGCCTTCCCACTTTCCAAGGTCAGTAAATTGAGGGCCCAGATTGTTGGGGGCAAGAGGCTGACTCTGTAAACCATTTAGAGTGTTCTGTAAAGCACTGTTGAAGCAGTATATAAGTCTTAGTGCTATTGCTATGGACAGATAGACAGACAGACAGATAGATAAATATAGAGCCATGGTGATGCAGTGATTAGAATGCAATATTGCAGGCTAATTCTGCCGACTGCCAGCAGATCCATTCTCACCAGGCTCAAGGTTGGCTTAGCCTTCTGTCCTCCCAAGGTCGATAAAATGAGGAGCCAGATTGTTGGGGGAAAGAGGCTGACTCTGCAAACTGCTTAGAGAGGGCAGCAAGGCACTGTGAAGTGGCATATAAGTCTAACCGCTATTGCTCTTTGTTCCTGATTATTTGCAGCTGACAGCTTTGTACCAAGTCCCATCCTGGACCACAACAGTAATCCAGAATTTCTGGCAGAGCTTTTCGAAAAACTAGAAATGCTTCGGAGCCTGCCAGCCCCTATCTTGACCCCCAAAGGTGCAGGCTTTTTAGATTCCTCGGGAGTGGAAACTTCAAAGTGGTAACTTCAGATCCCAAAGGTGCTTTCTCCAAAAAGCATCTGGATTTCGTTGTGGTTTTTTTCCCCTTTGAAAACGTTTTGCTTCCCATGTAAGAAGCTTCATCCTTCAAGGTGTTAGTAACAACTTACAAAGTCCTACATGGCTTGGGTCCAGGGTACTTGCAGGAACACCTCCTGCCAGCATCACATTCCAATCGCCAGGTACGCTCCCATAGGCAGGGCCTCCTTGGGGTACCGTCGGTTAGGCATTGTTGACTGGTGGTGCCCAGGGGTAGGGCCTTCTCTGTGGGAGCACCCACCCTATGGAACCAACTCCCCGTGGACCTCCGTTTGGCCCCTGATCTCCGCTCCTTCCGCTGGGACCTGAAGACCTGGTTGTTTCAACAGGCCGGTCTGGACTGACTTCAGGGGTGTGGGTTGGTTTTTTAGTTTTTGTTTTAATTCTTTTTAAATTTTATAACACTGATTAGGCTTGTATCTGTTTAATGGTTTTTTATTGCAATTTGTATTGGTTTTTTATTGTTTGCCGCCCTGAGTCCTTAGGGAGAGAGAGGGCAGCATACAAGTCTAAATAAATAAATAAATAAATAAATAAATAAATAAATAAATAAATAAATAACCATGACCTGGATGATTGAGAATCTCCATAGAAATATAACTTGAGATCTTTTCTCTATGAATATGAGGTTTGTAACTGTTTTAAGACATGAAGAATGCCCTTTACCCACTAAAATTAAGGTATGGGCTGTGTTGTCGTGGAATTTTTGTGTGTGTGTGAAATATTTCTAGACTGCACTGTAGAATGGAGGAAAAGTTGGAGGCAAATACAATATTGAAAGCAAATAATGTAAAGTGCGATGATCAAGTCTGCTAAAGAACAATCTGTCGAGATGTTTCTACTGTTTTGACGCGATCAATCATTATATAGTAAATTATTCACATGATGAAATAACTTTTGCAGAAGGGAACTCTGAATCGAACTGGTGCCTTGTTCTGGGTGCATTGCCAGCTTCATTTTTTTTTTGTACAGGATTATTTTTTCCATATTAACATTGTCCTCCATTAGACAAATTCCTTTGATTATATTTTCTGCCTGATTTCCATATTTATTTCACAGTTATTTTTATGCCCTGTCTGAAAGTAATTGCATTGCCCCAAGACATTTGATTGTGCTCTTTTATCATCACCTATCTTCATGTTTGTCTTGGGTCTGGTATACCAGGCTAGAAAGAGAAATGGGTTGTCATTTTGGGGGACAACTCCATCAATATCACCACATTGTGGACTTGTATGGTCATTCAGAAACACAGGGAGAAACTGAACAACCAAGTACAGGTATGCCTTGACTTGCAACAGTTCATTTAGCGACCATTCAATGTTACAATGGCACTGAAAATAAGTGACTTATGACCGTTTTTCACACTTACAACCATTGCCACATTCCCATGGTCACATGATCAAAATCCAGATACTTGACCATGGGCTCATATTTATGATGGTTGCAGTGTCCTGGGGTTGCGTGATTGTATTGTAAGTCTTTATTGGCCAAGTGTGATTGGACACACAAGGAATTTGTCCTGGTGCAAATGCTCTCAGTGTACATAAAAGAAAAGATACATTCATCAAGAATCATAAGGTACAACACTTAATGATAGCCATAGGGTACAATAAGCAATCAACTCATACTAGGAAACAGTCATGATCCCCTTTTGTGATCTTTCCAACAAGCAAAGGCAATGGAGAAGCCACATTCACTTAGCAACCATGTTGGTAACTTCATAACCATAGTGATTCATTTAACAACTGGGGCAAGAGAGGTTGTAAAAGGGGGCAAAACTCAGCAAATAAATGTCTCTCTTAGCAACAGAAATTTTGGGTTCAAATTGTGGATGTACCAGCAAGTCAAGGATTAGGGTAACATCTCTTTCCTTGAGAGCTGTCCAAGGTTCTGAATTAAATTGTCCCTGTTTCTCTTCTGAGTTGCATTCCGTGAGAATTCATTGATGAAGATTGTATTATGATCTAGGCAAGACTGCACCAGTCATGTGTGAAGGCAGAGCATCAAGTAGATGAGGCCATCCATCATGTTGCTGATACTCAGTTTTTCTCTCTTTGCTCTTATTTCCTGATTTCCTGTCCCCTATTCCCCTGTTCCAACTCCCTTTCTCCTTCTGGGGAAGAAGTATATCATTTTGATCAGTTCTAAATATATCCTTTTTAAAGGCTTTCCATATTAGGCTGAGGAATATTTGTTGCTGTACTCTAGCACTTTCTCTTTTTAAAAAATATTTATACCTTTTTTTTCTTCCTTAAAATACATCAATACTTATTATGCAGTGTATTGTCTGGATCTATTTGCTTATACAAAATAATAAAATACTAATAATAATATCGTGTTTCCCTGAAATTAAGACCCTGTCTTATTTTTTTTCCACCAAAAAAGGCACCAGGTCTTATTTTCAGGGGATGTCATCCACTGACTAATCTCACTTGTGCACATCACCCCTGGCCTCCTTTTCACTGTCAGAGGCCTTCAGGAACTTCTTCTTCTGCAGCCAGCAAAGCTTTCCTGAAGGACTTTGCAGCTGATAACGGAGTTCTGGATTGATCTAGAGTTTTGTTTTGTTATCAACTACAGAGGATAGCCTTATCAGCCTTGCCAGCTGCAGAAGATTTGCAAGGCAGATGTCGGGGTGTGCAAGACCTGGCTACAACTGGCCAAAGGTAAGTAATAGGGCAGCTTCAACCCCCCATCCCCACCCTAGCTTAATTTTTACCCATGCACTCTGGAGTGGGATGAATCTTAATTAGGACTTATTTTGTAGGTAGGGCTTATATTGGGCACACATGTAAAAATCAACCTAGGACTTATTTTCAGGGTAGGTTGTATTTTCAGGGAAACAGTAATAATTAATAATAATAATAATAATAATAATAATAACCATAATAATATTACTAATGTTTGCTTATATATAATAAAACTCTTACATCATTTATTTATACAGATCAGTAATCTTTTATTCTGTAATTTCTACTCCTTTTATCTAACCATTGACAAAACATATCCCATGTTAAAAAATAGTCTTTCCTTATCTTTTATTATTAAAGTACTCTAGAACTTTCTGATTGCTCAGTTTCCATCGGTGTCTCATTTTTCATTCCTCTATTTCTTGAATCTTGAGTTTGTCTCTCATCTAAGAAAACTCCTGTTCAATCTTCTTCCTTGAGGAATCTGATGGCTGCCCCAAGTCATTCATAACTGGCATTGTCATATTTAATATTGTGAATATCTAACAGATTAGTTCTAGTACTGCTAGTACTGTAAAGTTTTATCACCTCTTTACAAAGCCTTAGTAAGACCATACCTGTAATGCAACATCCAGTTCTGGTCACCACAATATAAAAAAAGATACTGAGACTCTGGAAGAGTACAGAGAACAGCAACAAGAATGATTAGGGGCTGGAGGTTAAAAGACGAAGAGCAGTTACAGGAATTGGATATGTCTAGTTTAATGAAAAGAAAGACCAGAGATGACGTGATAGCAGTCTTCCAATATTTGAGGGGCTTGTACAAAGAAGAGGAAGGGGTCAACCTGTTTTCCAAAACACCAAAAGGCAAGACAAGAAGCAATGAATGGAAACTAACCAAGGAGAGAGGCAACCTAGCACTAAGGAGAAATTTCCTAACGGTGAGAGCAATCACCCAGTGGAATAGCTTGGTTACTGGAGGCTTTCAAAAAGAGACTGGACAGCCATTTATTTAAATGATATAGGGTTAGACTAGAAGACCTGTAATGTCCCTTCCAACTATATTATTCTAGTCTGACTCTTGGACAGCTTTGTTTGGTTTGATATATTTTTTGCAAATCCTTTGATGATTGGTTAGCTGATGTTTAAAGCATTGAATGAATATTGAACACGGGTGCATTGATCTAGTAAGCTGTTTAATAAACCCGTGTGAACACTGAAAGTTCTATCCTTCAGCCAGCATTTTCATCTGACTTTCCTTGGTGTTGGTCCATCACTTTTAACATCCAACCTCCCCCCAGTGTTGTTACTGAAAACTTGCTTGATCAATTTTTGCAGGGTAACATTTCTTCTTCTTCTTCTTCTAATTTTATCAGTCATGTAGCTGGATGATGAAGTGTCATCACGCACAAGGGATATTTAATGGTTAGGCCAAAAACAAACACACAAACAATTGTTCTCCTCCAAATTCTGAAAAATAACTTATCTGAACTAAATGAATCTCTTGGGTCCTAATAATATCACAATTGTTCTTATGAGTTTACTGCTCTATCTTCTTGTGCATTTCCAAAAGTCTTCCTACTGTGTTTCCCCGAAAATAAGACCTACCCCGAAAGTAAGACCTAGCACTATTTTCTAAACCTGCCCTAATATAAGACCTACCCTGAAAATAAGACCTAGTGTAAATCTCCAGTTCCAGGAAGACTTTTCAGGGAGCAACCGTGCACCCATGAAACACCCCCACACACACACTCACACACACTATTTGGCACCATAAATATATAAGACCTACCCCGAAAATAAGACCTAGTGTGTTTTGGGAGCCAAAAAAAATATAAGACAGTGTCTTATTTTCGGGGAAACATGGTATTCTTGTGCATTTCCATAGTTAGAATGCTGGTGCAAAGGCAGTGGAAATTGCTCTTTTTATACACTAGTGGCTTGCCCTTCTAAGAAAACAATGAAGCTCAGAGAGCACCAAGGACTACGTCCTTGGTAATAAAATATCTCCCAACCCCTCCTTCTAGCACTGATGATGGCCTAGGATGGTGATATGAAACATCTAAAATATCACATCAAAAAGCTTCAGACAATCCGCCAAAGTCCTTAATATCAAAGAAAACAAAATACAAAAGGAAAAAGAAAAAAAAAAGAAAATCAATGAAAAGAAGGAAAAAATAGAAAGGAAAAAGGAAAAGAAAAATCGAAAAAGTCGGAAGAAGGTCGAAAAAAGGGAATTGGCGGAAAGATCGAAAAGCGGCGGCGTCAGAAAAAAAGAAGAAAAAAGAAAAAGTCAATCAATAAAAAGAAAAAACGTCGAAGAAAAAAAGGATCGCGGATCGAATCGAAAAGAAGGAAGAAAAAGAAAAAAGGAATCGGCAGGGCGGCGTCGAAATCAGAAAAAAAGGAAAAGAAGAAGAAGGAAAAAGAAAAGGAAAAAGGGATAGCGAGGAGAGAAGAAGAAGAAAAAGGAAGGAAGAAGGAAAAGGAAGAAGAAAAGGAAGTGGAATGGAAGAGGAGAAGGAAAGAAAGAAAAGGAAGAAAAGGAAGGTGGAATGGAGAAGAGGAGGAAGAAACAGGAAGGAAAATGGATGGGGAAAGGAAGGTGGGAAAGGGAAAAGAAAAAAGAAAGGAAAAAAAAAAAAAGTAGGAGGGAGGGAAGGAAGGAAGGAAATCTAGCATTTCCTCTACCTAAGGACACCCACTCTTTTCCATCCCAGTGAGCCACGCCAAGCCCTTAAATCAGTGATGGGGTGGACAATCAATCCCAAAAGAAAATCTCATCAAGAAAAGCAGGTGTGTTGCAGTCAAGTTGGACGAGACATGAGTCTGGCTCATTAAGACCGGGGGGGGGGGAATCTTCTCCCTGACTTCCCTTGCAAATGAGTCCATGCTCAGTAAAGGAAATTGATTACTTTCCATTGCAATTAACATCTGGTCTTGGGTCAGATCATTAGGATAATTTGTTATGGAGAAAGGGGGGAAGGAAATCAACCATGGGCACTAGCTAAGGAGTAATAAAGTTTCTCTTGCACCAATTAAAGTTGGCATTTCCTGGCACCCTGACAATCTCCAGGGTCGCCTTGGCTCCTTCAGGTTAGAGAGAAAGAGAAGGGGTGAATTTGGACCACGGAAGTCACCGTAGCCATTTGACTTAATTTATGGGATGGCCATGAGGGAGGAGCTATGGCAAGTTTTCCGAGGCAAGGCGAAGTTAAGAGAGAATCACAGAGTTGGAAGGGGGGTCTTGGAGGTCTTCTAGTCCAACTCCCTGCTCAGGCAGGAAACCCCATACCCCATACAGACAAGACTGTCTTGAGAAGGTAACGAGAGTCATTGCTTTTTGAAAAAAGACTGGGCTGGAATTTGAGAATGATGTGGCATTCTGCTTGCTGCTCGCAGTTGCATTGTTTTGAGCGAAGAGAAGGTTTGGATGAAGTGACTGGGAAGTCTGTTCAAATTCTGGCTTTTTGGATGAGGGAGGGAGGGAGGGATGAGTGACAGAAATAGGGAGGTGAAGAGGGAGGGAGGGGAAAAGGAAAGAAGAAAGAAGTGAAAGAAACAGGGAGGGGAGAGGAAAGGAGGGAGGGAGGAAAGAAGAAAAGGGAATGACTATTATTAAGTGTTGTACCTTATGATTCTTGACTCTAGCTGAATGTATCTTTCTTTTATGTACATTGAGAGCATTTGCACCAAGACAAATTCCTTGTGTGCCCAATCACACTTGGCCAATAAAGAATTCTATTCTATTCTATTCTATTCTATTCTATTCTATTCTATTCTATTCTATTCCTGTACTTTTATTCTATTTATTCTATTCTCTTTTTCCTATCTATCTATCTATCTATCTATCTATCTATCTATCTATCTATCTAACTAACTATCTGATTTGATTGCTTATTGTACCCTATGACTATTATTAAGTGTTGTACCTGATGATTCTTGACTCTTGACAAAAGTATCTTTTCTTTTATGTACACTGACAGCATTTGCACCAAGACAAATTCCTTGTGTGTCCAATCACACTTGGCCAATAAAGAATTCTATTCTATTCTATTCTATTCTATTCTATTCTATTCTATTCTATTCTATTCTTATTCTTCATTCCAATAGTCTATTTTATTCTATTCTATTCTATTCTATTCTATTCTATTCTATTCTTCATTCCAATATTCCATTCCATTCCATTCCATTCCATTCTATTCTATTCTATTCTATTCTATTCTATTCTATTCTTCATTCCAATATTCCATTCCATTCCATTCCATTCCATTCCATTCCATTCCATTCCATTCTATTCTATTCTATTCTATTCTTCATTCCAATATTCTATTCTATTCTCTATTCCTTGCCACAGCTGTTAGCGGAAACACTGCAGTTGTTAAGTTAGTCACATGATCATTAAGATGAATCTGGATATGGGAAAATGGGACAAATTAAATCTATCTTTTATGGGAAGAATAGCTACAATAAAAATGAACATCCTACCCAAAATTTTATTCCTTTTTCAGAACGCCCCCATAAAGTTAGAGAGAACCTTTTTTGATAGGCTGAATCGATTGGTAACAGACTTCATCTGGCAAAAGAAAAAACCGAGGGTGAAATTAAAGCTGTTGCAGGATGCCACCGAGAGAGGTGGGTTTGGCCTTCCCGACAGGGAGCTGTATTACAGAGCTGCAATTTTAACATGGATTAAAGATTGGATTAACCACACAAACAAAAGAATATTAACACTAGAAGGGTACAACCTCCAGTCGGGATGGCATACCTTCTTCGGGCAAGACAATTTAAAAGGATATAGCTATGTACAAAACCACAAAGTAAGACAAACGCTCCTGAATACATGGTTTAAAATCAAAAGGCAAATGTACATACAAGCACCCATCTGGCTATCGTCATTAGAAGCATTAATGCATCCACATCTATTACGATATGATAAAATTATTACTTATGAGGAATTATTAGACGAAAACGGGGAATTACAATCCAGACAGCAATTAAAGGATCAGGGAATTGAGCTGGAATGGTGGGCCTATTTGCAACTCTAATCTAAATATTTAAAAGACAAGAAAGAATTGGGCATTAGTAAAAATAGAACTGAATTGGATGAAATCTTATTAGGACCAGATGAAAAGGTGATTAAAAAAATATATCAAGTGTTATTAGAAGCTAAATTAGAAGAAGAAAAAGTTAAAGAAACAATGATCGTATGGATGAAAAATTTTGGTTACAACATAAAATTAGACGATTGGCAAAAAATTTGGACAAGAAACAAAAAAATAACATTAGCGACATCTTTTAAAGAAAATTTATATAAGCTATTCTATAGATGGCACATACCTCCAGCAAGACTGGCAAAAATAAACACCAAACTCTCCCCCAATTGCTGGAAGTGTAACAAAGAAAGAGGAACTTATTATCATGTATGGTGGAGTTGCAAACAGGCCCAAGAATATTGGAAAAAAATAGGTAAATGGATCCAGGAAATATGCGAAGTGGGAATACACTTCAAGCCAGAATTTTTGTTAGGAATTACCACCAAGATATATCCCAAAGAAATTATTTATCTAATGATCCACATTATTACCACAGCGAGAATGGCATTTGCGCAAAAATGGAAAAACAAGGATACTCCAACTGAAGCGGAAATATTGAGAAAGATTATCTTATGCACAGAAATGGACAAACTAACAAAGGAGATGAAAAATAAAGAAGAAATGGACTAGTATATAATTTGGAATAATTTCTATGGTTGGTTAAACAGAAGAAAGATCCAGTAACTTTATGAAAGATTTGACTTAATAACTGAAGGACAAAGAGGAAAGCGAGTTTAGCGATACCAGGTTCAAAAAATGTTTGTTTGTTTATGTTTTATGTTTGTGTGTATTTATTTAATAAAATTTATTTTAAAAAAAGATGAATCTGGCTTCCCCATGGACCTTGCTTGCCAGAATGTTGCAAAAGGAATCATGTGACCATGGGACATTGCAACCGTCGTAAATATGAGTTCAGTTGCCAAGTGTCTGAATGGTGATCCCTTCATTCTGGGGTTTCTGCAACAGTCATAAGTGCGAAAAATAGTCATATCTTACTTTTCTGTAACTTTGAATAGTCACTAAATGAATTGTCATAAGTCGAGGCCTCCCGGTAATGAAAGTTGTCTTAAGGAATTATTAGGATTCTCTTACTCTAGTACAGTCTGTTTCTCAGTGTTAGGAAGTTTAAGATATGTGGACTTCAGTTCCCAGAATTCTCCAGTTGATGTACTGTATTGGGACTGTATTGAACATTTAGGCTGTGATATATATTGGCTTTTGGGTCTTTTTAAAAGCTTTGATTTAAAAAAAATCCAGCTACCTATAAAGCACTATATTAGAAATATATCTCATAGACCTTTATTTTGGTTGAAATGGTTGAATTGGTGTATTTCGAATTACTGTCTCTTCCAGACATGTTCATCCATAAACTCCTTCCATCCCATTTCTGCTTTAAAATTACATTTAAATACGCAAAAAAAGGTCTATTTTAGGCCAGAAGATGTATTTCTAAATGGGTTTTGATACTTGTGTTAACCAGGAAAAGAAAATGCATTAGAAGTTTAAGAGAGTGGAAACACTCATGGATAATTAAATTCTACTTAAACGTTAGTCTGAGAAATTATTCTCAGTTTCAGATTTGAATTTTTAGTGGTAAAATTCCTCCAGCATCCATTTTAAAAAACATCAAAATGTAACCCACACTACCAATTTACCCTGAAAGTCACCATTCCTTAACAAAAACCTGCAATCTGATTGATTATAAATGACCCAGGGAATTAAAGCGAGTGTCATGTCTCAGTTTGTCTTAAGGACTAGTATCTTGACCAACAATGTCCTTAGACATTCAGAAAATTCTTTTTTTCTCTCTCTCAGTCTCTCTCTCTTTTATATTTTATTAAATTTTAGTCTATGATAAAAGAAACAACAAAATTAAAGATAGAAAGTTTAAAAAAAAGAAAAAGGAAAGAAGAAAGGAAAGAAGAAGAAAGGAGGAAGGAAGGAAGACAGAAAAGGAAAAAAGGAAGGAAGGAAGAAAAAAGGAAAAGGAAGGAAGAAAAGGAAGGAAAAGGAAGAAGAAGAAGGAGAAAAAGGAAGGAAGGAAGGAGGAAGGAAAGGAAAGGAGAAAAAGAAAAGAAGGGGAAGGAAGGAAGGAAGGAAGAAAAGAAAGAAGGAAGGAAAGGAAGAAAAGTAAAGAAAGGAAGGAGGGAAGGAAGGAAGGAAGGGAAGGAAGGAAGGAAGAAAGAAAAAAGAGGGAGGAAGAAAGAAAGGAAAGGAAGAAAGGAAGGAAAGGAAGGAAGGAAGGAAGGAAGGAAGGAAGGAAGGAAGGAAGGAAGGAAGGAAGGAAGGAAGGAAGAGTAGTGATTTCTGTTTTCAGCACAATAGGATACACACACACAAATTCCTACTTCAATTTTGCTTTTGCTTTCTAAATATTTCAAGCCATTTCTAGCCCCACAAAGTCACACTAGATCTCAAAACCTAAAACCAAAATTTTATTTTATTTTTCAGTTTCAAGCAAAAGACTCCAGAAATGGTTCTCAAAAAGAGACAAAACTAGATAGATTCTTCTCTTTATGTTAGAACGTTCGATGTTGCTCTCTTTATCAATTCTATAATATTTACTATCCCTTCGACTATTGTGTTAATTGGTGTGTCCTTCCATTTTGGGGCATATAAAAACCCTATTGATTTCAAACTATATATATATATTAATAAATTTACAAATGTTCTTTCAAACTCTTTATCTATCAAACCTGGAAGGAAAACCACTGCTTTCCCTTTTATACAGGTAGTTTTCGACTTACGGCCAGAGTTGATCCCCAAATTTATGCTGCTAAGTGAGCCATTTGTTCAGTGTGGTTTGCCCATTTTACCACCTTTCTTGCCATAGTTGCTAAGTGAATCATTTCAGTTGTTAATGGTTGTTAAGTGAATCTGGCTTCCCCACTGACTTTACTTGTTTGAAGGTAATCACCTGGCCCTGGGATGCTTTAACTGTCATAAATATGAATCATTTGCCAAGTATCTGAATTTTGGTCAAATGAGCATGGGGATGCTGAAATGGTCTTAAGTCTGAAAATTGTCATAAGTCACTTTTTTCAGTGCCATTGAGACTTTGAATGGTCACTAAATGTATGGTTAAAAGTCAAGGACTACATGTATTTATTTTAAGCACCCTTTGAACTAGGATATAAAAAATTCTAATTCTTCTCTCTTATCCTAAGATTTTCTAATTTTTACCCTTGCATTTCAGCTGGTGGCTTAGCCTGGCCTTGCAAATGCATATAATGCATTTAACAGGCTAAAGAATAAGACACTTAACAGACTAAATAATAATGCACAACAGACTAAAGAATAATGCATTTAACAGAATAAAGAATAATGCATTAAACAGGTTAAAGAATAAGGCATTTAACAGGTTAAAGAATAAGGAATTTAACAGACTAAAGAATAATGCATTTAATAGACTAAAGAATAAGGCATTTAACAGGTTAAAGAATAAGGAATTTAACAGACTAAAGAATAATGCATTTAACAGACTAAAGAATAATGCACAACAGAATAAAGAATAATGCATTTAACAGAATAAAGAAAAATGCATTTAACAGACTAAAGAATAAGACATTTAACCAGTTAAAAAATAATGCATTTGACAAAATAAACAATAATGCATTTGACAGAATAAAGAATAATGCATTTGACAGAATAAAGAATAAAGCATTTGACAGACTAAAGAATAATGCATTTAACAGACTACAGAATAAGACATTTAAAAGACTACAGAATAAGGCATTTCACAGGCTACAGAATAAGCCATTTAACACTTTAAAGAATAATGCATTTAAGAGACCAAAGAATAATGCATTTAACAGACTACAGAATAATGCATTTAACAGAATAAAGAATAGTCTACACAAGGTTGTTCTGCTGTTTATCCTCCAATTTTATTGTCCCATCTGGCATGGAATGCAGCTGGTGATCAGAATGCAGAACGTTTTAATTTTAAAGAGAATCACAAAGCAGTCTCAAAACATACCGGGCTGTTTTTGTAGTTCGGGCAGATGTCACTCTTGTGATCATGTCAGCTTTCAACTCTAATCCCTGTTTCTGTAACAGGAAGTGGATGTGACCAGCTGTCCATCTCAGCTACTCTATGCAACTGCCTTGGCAAATATAACCATGCAATGCTCTTGAGCACCAGGGCACAATCATATGAAGAATGCTTGCAGGAATTGGGTATGGCCAGTCTGGAGAAAAGAAGGCTTAAGGGTGACATGATAGCAGTCTTCTAGTATTTGAGGGGCTGCCACAAAGAAGAGAGGGGTCAATTTATTTTCCAAAGCACCAGAAGGCAGGAGAGGAAGCAATGGTTGGAAACTAATCAAGGAGAGAAGCAACCTGGAATTAAGGAGAAATTTCCTGACAATTAGAACAATTAATCAGTGGAACAGCTTGCCATGAGAAGTTGTGGGTGCGCCATCACTGGAGGTCTTGGAAGAAGAGACTGGACAGCTGCTTGTCTGAAATGGTATAGGGTTTCCTACTTGAACAATGGGTTGGACTAGAAGACCCCCAAGGTCCCTTCCACCTCTGTTCTGATCAACATGATTAACATTAACTATCTGAGATCAGTCATAGCTGGAACATATAGGGCTGGGAAGAACCTTGGAGTTGTTCTAATCCAACCCCCCACCCAAGTCATCTTGGTTAAAAGGTGGTCTAATCTTGATCTCTTCAAAGAACAGATACCATAGAAAGAATTTGTTGGTGGAAAACTGGGCCTAAATTAATCCTGGAACATTTTCAACCATTTTAAGAGGGAAATAGTTGGCATACAGAATAGTTGTGTGTAGAATCCACATGAGAGAGATATAGATGTAATTTGTGATTTGTTTGATTTTCATGCCTGAAGTGGGACTAGAACTCACCATCTCCTGGTGCGTGGCCCAGTCACCCAGCATTTTTTGTGCCTAAGGTGGAAACTAGAACTCACCATCTCCTGATGTTTGGGCCAAAGTCACCCAGCTGATTTTTCTGCCTAAAGGGGGACTAGAACTCACCATCTCCCTGTGATTGGCCCAAAGTCACCTAGCTTTCATGTCTAAGCCAAAACTAGAACTCTTCATCTCCCTGTGATTGGCCCAAAGTGACCTGGTGGCTTGTGTGCCTAATTGGAACTACAAATCACCTCTCCTGGTCATTGACCCAAAGATACCCAGGGGCTTTTCTACCTAATGCGGGATTAGAACTCACTTTTCCTGGTGATTGGCTCAAAGTCATCCATCCGGTTTGAATGTCTAAACTGGGACTTGAACTTACATATCTTTTTTTCTATCTAGTCTGGTACCTTAAACATCCTAGCTAACAAATCTCTCATTTCCTTCTTGAAATGATTATTTTTAAATTTCCAGTCTAACCTACCACGTTGGAATTCCTTTCCCTTTTTCAAATATTTCCCGGGGCTTCATTCTCATTTTGCTTTTGAGATGAAATTAGATTGTCCAAGGTAAGAAGAGATGTCCTCCATCCCCTTTGATCTTTAGGATCCCAATTCTTTGATGTCTGAGGATGCAGAGAGAAATCTCCTTCCTTTGTCTGGCTTTCAGGAGCTCGATTGCCTCTTTGTTGTAACGCTGGCCATGCTTTCCCCATCCATTACATTCAGCAAGTGACAGATGCAAAGATGGACATGCCACACTTAATCTTAGACTCAAAAGGAGCCCAGGAAATAACTCACTGCCAATATTAATGGTGACTCTCTCTGCTTCCTGGAGCAGAAAGCTTCTGCCTCCTGGGAAAGAAAGATGGAAGGAAGGTCCCTGATCTCCAGGCCAGAAGGCAACCAAATCTGTTGACTGGATTCATGTCAACACCTTCGTTGCCCTGGAGAACGTATCTCCCACCTGTCCAGTCCAGGTTGAAGGCATGGAATTGTTTAGTTGCCAAATGTTTCATCACCAGGCTAAGTAACATGATCAGCAGAAATTCAATTGAAGTGTCTTCTTTCAGCTGTTTTCTGCTTTTATAGGTGTGGGAGTTGGACTAGATGACCTAGAAGGTCCCTTCCAACTTTATTATTCTGTTAAGGTCTTATGTGGTCAGTTGGTCAAATGACTGACTGGCCACATCATGGCTTCAACTGGTGCAAAATGCGGCCGCGCGGGCGGTGATGGGAGCGGTCCGATTCTCCCATGTGACACCCCTCCTGTGCGGTCTGCATTGGTTGCCAGTTGCCCTCCATGTAAGATTCAAGGTGCTGGTGTTAAACTATAAAGCCCTGCATGGCTTGGGTCTGGGGTACTTGCAGGAGCGCCTCCTACCATCATCGAGGTCCGATCGCCTGGTACGCTCCCACAGGCAGGCCCTCCTGGGGGTGCCATTGGCCAGACAATGTCGGTTGGCAGTCCCCCTGGGGGAGGGCCTTCTCTGTGGGGGCGCCCACCGTGTGAAACCAGCTGCCCCTGGAGCTACGTCTGGCCCCTGACCTGCGTTCCTTCTGTCGCGATCTAAAGACCTGGCTGTTTTCACAGGCCGGCCTGCATTGAGTGGGGTTGGGGATTTTAACATTGGGATATTTTAAAATTTTATAACTATTTGGATTGGTAATTTTGGAATAATTTTATATATTGTATATATGTTTTTGTGTAAGCCGCCCCAAGTCCGCCCCCCCGGAGATGGGGCGACATATAAATCCAAATAATAAATAAATAAATAAATGTGAGATCAGTCAGGTCATCTGGTGGTGACCCTCTACCAACATTTGTTTGTTTGTTTGTTTGTTTATTCATTTATTCATTCGTTCATTCATCTGCTGCCCATTTCACAATTCAGGGACGTTGGATAGTTTAAAGGTAAAGGTTCCCCTCACACATATGTGCTAGTCATTTTTGGTTCTAGGGGGCAGTGCTCATCTCCATTACAAAGCCAAAGAGCCAGCGCTGTCCGAAGACATCTCTGTGGTCATGTGGCTGGCATGACTAAACGCCGAAGGCACATGGAGCGCTGTTACTTTCCCACCAAAGGGGTCCCTGTTTTTCTACTTGCATTTTTTACATGCTTTCGAACTGCTAGGTTGGCAGAAGCGGGAGCTCACTCCATTATGTGGTGCTAGGGATTCAAACCGCCGAGCTGCCGACCTTTCTGATCAACAAGCTCAGCGTCTTAGCCACTGAGTCCCTAAAAACCAAGATAAACTTCAAAACATTTTTTTTTAAAACCCTAAAAATATTAAATTAACAGAAAACGAGGATGTAGATGTAGAACAGACGTAGATGGGATTGAGAGGGAGAACATCTTGAGTCATCCTGAAGGGCTCAAAGCTTCTTCCAAACCCAGCCTAGATGTCTTCGTGTAGAGGCACTCCTCGACGTATGACCACAATCGAGACTCGAATGTCTGTTGCTAAACAAGACACTTGTTAAATGAGTTTGGTCCCATGGTACGACCTTTCTTGCCACCATTGTTAAAGGAATCCCAGCAGTTGTAAAGCTAGTCACCTGGTTGGTAAGTGAATATGGTTTCCCCCATGGACTTTGCTGGTCAGAAGGCCGCAAAAGGGGATCACGTGACCCTGAGACACTGCAACTGTCATAAGTACATGGCGGTTGCCAAGCCTCTGAATTTTGATCTCAAGGCATGGGGATGCTGGAACCATCATAAGTGTGGAAAAAAAATCCATAAGTCCCTTTTCTTCCATGCCGTTGTAACTTTGCATGGTCACAAAATGAAGAGTTGTAACTTGAGGTCTGCCTGCATACCATCCTCCATGAGAGTGATGATGTCTTCAGAAACCACCACCGTTTCTGATCATGGACAGAAATGTCCCCACACCTTCTTCCTAGACTTCCCTTTGTGCATCGGGAATCGATCCACTGACCCGACTCACATTTGATCAGAAGACTGAGCTTTAAATGACCTCTTTCTATTATCCATGATCCCACAAGTTAGCTAACTAAGCTATGATCGTGAGAGTGAATAGCAGTTAATTCTCTCTCTCCCTCTCTTTCTTCCTCTTTCTCTCTATTTTTCACTTTCTCTTCTCTTTTTCTCTTTCTTTTTCTCTTCCTCTTTTTCCCTCTGTATCTCTCTGTCTCTTTTTTTCTTCTGTCTTCCTCTTTCTCTCTCTTTCTCTCTCTCTTTCTCTCTCTCCCTCTCTCTCAGTCTCTCTCTGCCTTTCTGTCTCTCTTTTAATCCAGCTATTCTACAACTCCAGCTTACGAGCTGTTCGATTTTTGATTATTATTTTTTTAAATCTCCCCAAAGTTACCTTGGCAACTCATACGTTAGCCAAGCTGACAGATTTATGACAGTTCCATATATAAATATTTATATTCTGCAGCAGTGCAATTTTTAAGGGCAGCCTAATTCTCCAACGAGGCTTCTACACATTCTTACTCAAAGATTCACGCTCAAAATCAGATCGTACAAGGAGGGGGGGAGGAGGAGGAGGAGATCCAACAACTGGACAGTCACTTGTCCAAAGTGGTATATAGGATCGCCTGCTTGGGCAGGAGGGCTGGGCTAGAAGGCCTCCAAAAGGTCCCTTCTAGCTCTATCCTGATTCTGCTCCTGATTTATACTTCCATTGGAGCAGAGGGGGGAGAGATCCGCTCCTCTAAAATTGCTTTTTTGACATATCATCCAACGAACACAGTGTGATTTATTCGCTCTGACCTCGCTTGTCCGGCCTCTGGGCCGCAGCAGGGAGGTTAACTGATTATAAAAAATCCTCAACTTATGACTGTAATTGTGCCCAAAATTTCTGTTGTTAAGTGAGACACTTCTTAGGTGAGTTTAGCCCCATTTTATGACTTTTCCTGCCCTGGTTGTTAAGTGGATCACCGAAGTTAATGTTGATAACCTGGTTATTAAGGGAATCTGGCTTTGCTCTATTGACTTGGCTTGTCAGAAGGTCACAAAAGGGGATCATGTGATCCTGGGACACAGTGACAGTCCTAAACATGAACCAGTTGCCAAGCGTTGATGCTTGGCAACTGGTTTGTATTTAGGCAAATTTTCGTATTTATGTGAATTTTCATAGTTACGTGAATTTTGATCACACGATGATGTGATTTTATATTTAGGTGAATTTTCATGTTTAGATGAATTTTCATGTTTAGGTGAATTTTCATATGTGAATTTTGCTCCCATGATCACGCGATTTCGTATTTGTGAATTTTCATATTTATGTGGATTTTCATATTTATGTGAATTTTGCTCACATGATGATGTGATTTTATATTTATGTAAATTTTCATAGATGAATCTTCATATTTATGTGAATTTTCATATTTATGTGATTTTTCATATTTATATGTGAATTTTCATATTTATGTGAATTTTCATATTTATGTGAATTTTCATATTTATGTGAATTTTGCTCACATGACCATAGCAATGCTGCAAAGGTTATACCCATGAAAAACAGTCATAAGTCACATTTTTCAGTGCCTTTGTAAAATCGAATGGTCACTAAGTGAACTAAGTCAAGGACTATCTTATATCTTCCTGATTATGTTTTTCAAGATCCCTGACTCTGCAAAAGAGTAGAGACAAGAGTAAAGGCCATCATTTTTTTTAATCTTTAATTTTTTTTAATGTTCTTTTGCAAAACAGCTCAGTGGCTGGATTATCCATTGTCGGCCAAGGTTCAAGAGGTTTATGTGAAACTCTCTACCATAACATAACCAGGTAGGAGACTGGGGTAGTGGGATCCTTGGTGCTCTCTGAGCTGGGTATTTTTTCTGGCAGATATTACATTACCCAACCTGGTGAACTGATGATGTTACCTAGTTGGGTAATGAAACATCGGCCAGAAAACAATCAAGCTCAGAGAGCATCAAGAACCAGATAGATAGATAGATAGATAGATAGATAGATAGATAGATAGATAGATGAGAGAGAGAGAGAGAGAGAGAGAGATGGAAAGGCAGAGAATAGCTAGCTAGCTAGCTAGCTAGCTAGCTAGATAGATAGCTAGATAGATAGCTAGATAGCTAGCTGGATAGCTGAATAGACAGACAGACAGACAGACAGACAGACAGACAGACAGACAGACAGACAGACTGGATGGATGGATGGATGGATGGATGGATGGATGGATGGATGGATGGATGGATGGATGGATGGACGGACGGACAGACAGACAGACAGACATGATGGATGGATGGATGGATGGATGGATGGATGGATGGATAGATAGATAGATAGATAGATAGATAGATAGATAGATAGATAGATAGATAGATAGATAGATGGGCTGCTACTGGTTCGGGCAAACCTGTAGCTAATTTTATGCTCATTTTATGGCCAGTTCGGTGAGCCGGCAAATCCCACCCCTGCCTGATCAGTGTAGGAAACACCTGGTCTAGTTGTCCTCTGAGATGTTTGATGATGAGCATGGGGAGAAAGGACCATGGATCTTCTTCTCCCTTTTCTCCCTGTTGAGTATCTACATTCTCCTCTTTTCTGATGCCCTCCGAGGACGGATGTCCATGCTGAGTGCCTGCCCGGACAGTTGCCCCGATGAGGTCAGCGCTTTTATTGTCTGGCAGAAGAGCTGGAGAGGATCCAAGTCCAAACGGGATGCAGGAGGGGTGGCGGATATGTAAAAGAAGAGAGCAATTTATTCATTTCCCTCCAGAGCTTCCAAGTTGCTTTCTCAGCAGTCATTAACCCAAAGCATGTTGGTAAAAGTCCATGACCCACAACTACTTCCCCGCTTTCCCTCTTCTGTTTGCAAAGGCTAAGTGTAAAATCAATTGTTCCTAATTTTGGCCAGGCAGTTTTTAAAGTTAAAAATACACGTATTGAGTAGACAAGATAAATTCTCCCCTTCTACAACAGCAAGCTTGGTAGTTCCATTTAGTTAACCTCCCTCCCTCTCTCTCTTCTTTCTCTTTCTTTCTCTTTCTCTGTATCTCTCTCTCTTTTTTTCTTTTCTTCTTCTTTCTTTTTCTCTTTCTCTCTCTTTTTCTTTCTTTTTTTTTCTCTATTTCTGAGAAAACTGCAAGATAATGGAGAACAAAAGGGCCTGGCATACAATATACAAGAAGGAACAAACAGTTAGATATGAAGAGATTTTAAATGAAAAGGGTGAACTCAAATCGATGCAAACACTACAAGAACAAGGTATAAAATGAATTGGTTTTCATATTTGTAAGTACAATCTAGATATGATGAGGATGTTAAGACTGAAGGATTTATAAAAGCAAACTGAATTAGACAAAATCTTGATGGGCACGAACGAAAAAATGATTAAAAAACTTTATGGTTATCTATTAGAAGTTAGAATGGAAGAGGAGCAGGTTAAGGAAACAATGATTGCTTGGGGGAAAAATTTTGGTTATGGGATAGATTTAGAGAGATGGCAAACACTGTGGGATCAGAATTATAAAATGACAATGTCAACTGCATATAAAAAAGGGCCTGGCATACAGGAAGTCTTCTACTTACAACTGTTCATTTAGTGATCATTCAAAGTTACAATGGCATTGAAAAAAGTGACTTCTGACCATTTGTCACACTTAATGTCCATTGCAGCCTCCACATGGTCATGTGATCAAAATTCAGATGCTTGGCAACTGACTCACATTTATGACGGTTGCAGGGTCCTGGGGTCTCTCTGACATGATCCCCTTTTGTGACACCTTGAGAAGCAAAGTCAACAAGGAAGTCAGATTCACTTAAGAACTCTGTAACCAATTTAACTGCAGCAAGTGATTCAACCTTGGTGGCAAGAAAGTTCGTAATATGAGGCAAAGCTCGTTAACGATTGTCTCATTTGGAAACAGACATGTTGCCCTCAATTGTGGTCATTGTAAGTTGGGGGTCAGCTATACGTTGTAATTATGAATCGAGGACTTACCTGTATTATGGTCCAATGAGCCAGAGATGACTTAGCAACTGAACAACGACAATAGCGGTGATCATCATGAACAATTCATTGCAAGACAATTTATCAATTCTATTTCAAGACTTAAAATCAATCAGAATTAACAATGAAAATGGCCATTTTGTGGATTTGTGAGGCAATCGTATCTCCTGCCATAAGTAGCAAACTCTGTTGATACGCACCTCCTCAAACAATTGGAACCAGAGGTGGTATTCAGCAGGTTCTGACCAGTTCTGGAGAACCGGTAGCAGAAATTTTGAGTAGTTCAGAGAACCGGCAAATGCCACCTCTGACTGGTCCCACCAACCACATCTATTCTCTGTCTCCCAAGTCCCAGCTGATCGGCTGGGTCTTTTTTGTTGTCCTGTACAGGAGAATGGAGCTGGAAAGCAGGTTAGTGGGGTGGGGTGGGGTGGGGAGGAATGGGGATTTTGCAGTATCCTTCCCCTAGGAGTGGGGAGGGAATGGGAATTTTATGGTATCCTTCCCAGATGTGGTCTCCAGCAGGTTCTGACCAGTTCTGGAGAACCGGTAGCAGAAATTTTGAGCAGTTCAGAGAACCGGCAAATACCACCTCTGACTAGAGATTTTACAGTATCCTTCCCTGCCACACCCACCAAGCCATGCCCACCAAGGCATGCCCACAGAACCAGTAGTAAAAAAAAATTGAATCCCATCACTGGTTGGAACCGACTCACCCCTTCCCCAGATATTCCATTTGGTTTGAACAAAAATACACATTTATTTTAGAGCTGCAAGCCTTGCACGACTGGAAACGTCCTTCAGATTTGAAAGGAAATGCATGTCGACACGTTTGCTTAAATTCGCTTTTCCACATGGGGTTTCCTTGTGGATTTTTGTGTGTTTGTGTGTGTGTGTGTATGTGGAGAAAAACAAAACAAAGAGACACTCTGAGAAGTGAAGTTCAAAATATTTGTTTTCTTCTTGCGCAAAGGAAGCTTGAAAGAGGGATGGGAAAAGCAATTTGACCATTAATTTGGCTTTTTTTTTTTCTCTTACCGTTGGCAACATTGCCGTGGGTGGGTGGGTGGGTAGTAACCCAGGATGTGGGGGGGGGTTTCTATCCATCAGCCCCTCTCTTTGGCAAAGGAACCAAGGAATGTCGGTGTGTGTATGTGGGCGAGTTTTCAAGCGTGGGTCGCAGTCATCTTCTAGAAGAAGGCACAGAAGTGAGGATGGTCCTGGAGGAATTTCCTGTAGCTTGATAATGGATTTTGCTTGTTCTCGGCCTCGGCTACAAAATGTCTTGCAAAAAGGGGACATCCCTAATGCTTCCTCTGCTTGAATTAATGGTGAATTGGAGCAAACATAGCTCTCCCTGTTATGTAAGGGGGGGGAAATGAAAGGAAAATCCCACTCACACGAGATGGAAACATGGCTAAAGGGCCCCTATGTGCATGCACTCCTTCTCCTTCTTCTCTTTCACCATCTGTCTCCTTCTCTAACTCCTTCTGCTGCTGCTTCTCCTCCTCCTACTTCTTTATCTCCTTAATTTTCATCTTCTCCTTCTCTTCTCCTTCTATGAGCCCTGGTGTCTTATTGATTAGAATGCAGCATTGTAGGCTAATTCTCCCATCGGCCAAGAGTTCGATCCTAACCAGATCCAGGTTGACCCAGCCTTCCATCTTTCCGAGGTCGGTAAATTGAGGACCCAGATTATTGGGGGCAACAGGCTGATTCTGGAAGCCACTCAGAGGGTGCTGAAAAACACTATGGAATAACATATAAGTCTAAGTGCTATTACTACCGTGTTTCCCCGAAAATAAGACCTACCCCGAAAGTAAGACCTAGCACTATTTTCTAAACCTGCCCTAATATAAGACCTACCCCGAAAATAAGACCTAGTGTAAATCTCCAGTTCCAGGAAGACTTTTCAGGGAGCAACTGCACCCGCGAAACACCCCCTACACACTCACACCCACTATTTGGCACCATAAATATATAAGACCTACCCTGAAAATAAGACCTAGTGTGTTTTGGGAGCCAAAAAAAATATAAGACAGTGTCTTATTTTCAGGGAAACACGGTATTCTCTCCTCCTCCTCCTCCTCCTCCTCCTCCTCCTCCTCTTTCTCACTTGTTCTCCCTGTCCTCCTCCTCCTCCTCCCCCCCTCCTCCAGACTGCTGTGTATTTTGAAGTTTCCATCTGATGTTCCTTCTTATGGAGCTCCAGGCAACATGGTCACTTCAAGGAGACAAAAATGAGGCAGATTCCATTATGGTTTCTTTGATTTTAGGATAAATACTGAATTGTGAATAATGTAAACACAAATTTCTTCTGCTCGTTTATAGCACATTAATTAAGATAGGGTTTCTTTGAGGAATCTGAAATGCTTCTACCTCCCCCCCCCACCTCCAAGGGGATTCCCAACTGAGAGCCAGTTTGGTCTAGTAGTTAAGGTGCTGGGCTAGAAACCAGGATATGGTGAGTTCTAGTTCTTCCTTAACTAAGAAAGCCGGCTGGGTGACATTGGGCCAATAATCAGGAAATGGTGGGTTCTAGTGCTGTGTTAGGCATGAAAACCAGTTGGGTGACTTCCAACCAATCATCAGGAGACAGTGAGTTCTAGTCCTGTCTTAGGCATGAAAGTTGGTTGGGTGATGTTGGGCCAATCATCAGGAGATGGTGAGTTCTAGTCCTGCCTTAGGCATGAAAGCCAGTTGGGTGACTTCCAACTAATGATCAGGAGACAGTGAGTTCTAGTTCTTCCTTAACCAAGAAAGCTGGCTGAGTGATGTTGGGCCAATTACCAGGAGATTGTGAGTTCTAGTCCTGCCTTAGGCATGAAAGCCAGTTGGGTGACTTCCAACCAATCATCAGGAGACAGTGAGTTCTAGTCCTGTCTTAAGCATGAAAGTTGGTTGGGTGATGTTGGGCCAATCATCAGGAGATGGTGAGTTCTGGTCCTGCCTTAGGCATGAAAGCCAGTTGGGTGACTTCCAACTAATCATCAGGAGACAGTGAGTTCTAGTTCTTCCTTAACCAAGAAAGCTGGCTGAGTGACGTTGGGCCAATTACCAGGAGATTGTGAGTTCTAGTCTTGCCTTAGGCATGAAAGCCAGTTGGGTGACTTCCAACCAATCATCAGGAGACAGTGAGTTCTAGTCCTGTCTTAGGCATGAAAGTTGGTTGGGTGATGTTGGGCCAATCATCAGGAGATGGTGAGTTCTAGTCCTGCCTTAGGCATGAAAGCCAGTTGGGTGACTTCCAACTAATCATCAGGAGACAGTGAGTTCTAGTTCTTCCTTAACCAAGAAAGCTGGCTGAGTGACGTTGGGCCAATTACCAGGAGATTGTGAGTTCTAGTCCTGCCTTAGGCATGAAAGCCAGTTGGGTGACTTCCAACCAATCATCAGGAGACAGTGAGTTCTAGTCCTGTCTTAAGCATGAAAGTTGGTTGGGTGATATTGGGCCAATCATCAGGAGATGGTGAGTTCTGGTCCTGCCTTAGGCATGAAAGCCAGTTGGGTGACTTCCAACTAATCATCAGGAGACAGTGAGTTCTAGTTCTTCCTTAACCAAGAAAGCTGGCTGAGTGACGTTGGGCCAATTACCAGGAGATTGTGAGTTCTAGTCCTGCCTTAGGCATGAAAGCCAGTTGGGTGACTTCCAACCAATCATCAGGAGACAGTGAGTTCTAGTCCTGTCTAAGGCTTGAAAGCTGGTTGGGTGATGTTGGGCCAATCATCAGGAGATGGTGAGTTCTAGTCCTGTCTTTGGAATGAAAGCTGACTAAGTGATTTTGAGCCAATCACCAGGAAACTCTGAGTTCTAGTCCTGCCTTAGGCATGAAAGCCTGCTGAATAACTTTGGGCAAGTCTCTCCCTCTCAGCCCAACTCACCTCACAGCGTTGTTGTTATGGGGAAAATAGGATGAGGAAGGAGTATTAGTATGTGTGACAACGTAAGTTATTTTTAAAAAAAAACATTAGCAGGATATAAATAAATAAACACAATAAATACGAACAATTTCCTGGGTTGAGCTGCCCTTCCTAAGATGAACTTCCAACTGAGCCACCATTTCTCTTTTCTGTCCCCCGTTCCATCCATTCTTCTTCCTAGTTTCTATACAATCTCACACATTCCTTCTTTTGGATTCCAAATGTGTCTTTAAATGCTTCCTTGTTTTCCTTTTTTTTTTTCCAGGCAAATTCTGATAAATACCATCCCTTAGCTTTGGTGGATCCGGCTACTGAGCTGCTTTTTCGCGTGATTTATTCTATTTCGTGTGATTCTAATTTCCCCTGATTTAATAACATTCTCGGTTTATGTGAGGCTCCAATTCCCCAAGGTGTGTTTCGAACTGGCTTCACTTCTCCCGCAATAAACCGGGCTTGAAAAAAAGCTTTGTTTGTCATCTTTTCTGGCATTGTGTGGTTCAGCATCACAAAAGCCTTTTCGCCTATTCTGTTCTCATGGATAGGCCGTCCTTGACTTACATACACAACCAGGACTGGAATTTCAGTCGCTAAGCGATCTGGTCCTTAAGCGAATTATCATGCGACCACCCATAATTTTCCAACCATTTTTCTACTGTGGTTATTAAGCAAATTCGACATTCCTTGTGGGAAATTGGCTGGGAAGGCTGCAAATTGAGATTCAGTGGCCACAGAATTCAGGAAGGCCTCGACACACGATCACCGTTGAGGCTCAAATTTGCGTTGCTAAGTGAGACATTTTTTTAAAGTGAGTTTGTCCCATTTTATGACCTTTCTTGCCACTGTTGTTAAGTGAATCACTGCAGTTGTCTAATTACTAACACGATTGTTAAGTGAATCTGGCTTCCCCATTGACTTTGCTTTTCAGAAGGTTGCAAAAGGGAATCTTGTGACCCGGGACATGGCAACCATCATAAATGTGAGTCAGTTGCCAAGCATCCAAATTTTGATCACATGATTCCGAGGATACTGCTACGGTCCTAAGTGTGAAAAACAGTCCTAAGTCACTTGTTCCAGTGCCATTGTAATCTCAGTCACTAAACAAACTGAAGTTGAGGACTACCTGTATCCAATTCACACTGATGGGTAGTCCTCAATTTACAACTGCAATGGAGACTGGAATTTCTGTAAGTGAATCATCCCATGATTGGTCATGATTTTCCAGCCATTTTTACCCTGTTTGTTAAGCAGATTCTCCATGTGCGAATAGGCAGCAATATAAATTTTCTAAATTAAAAAAAAATCAGCATACTTAATTGACATTCCTTGTCTGAAACCTGCCGGGAAGGTTACAAATTGTGATTCCATAAACACAGAATACCGCAGACAGTCCTAAATGCGAGCTGGTTGCCAATCATATTGCAATCAAGTGACCGCAGGGGCTGGTGAGACAGTAATAACTTCATAGTAACAGATCCAGTTATGTTTAGTTGCTTGGGGAACAGGAGATGCTGAGTTCTAGTCCTGTCTTAGGCACAAAAGCCAGCTGGGTGACTTTTCACCAATCATCAGGAGACTGTGAGTTCTAGTCCCACCTTAGGCAGGAAATTTGATTGAGTAAGTTTGTGCCAATCACCAGGAAATGGTGAGTTGTAGTCTCACCTTAGGCATTAACACTGGCTGGTTGACTTTGGGTAATCACCAGCAAAAAGCAAGTTCTAGTCTCACCTTAGGCATGAAAGCCAGCGGAGTGACTTTGGGCAAATCACCAGGAGTCTGTGAGTTCTAGTCCTGTCTTAGGCATGAAAGCCAGCTGGGTGACTTTGAACCAATCATCAGGAGTCTATGAGTTCTAGTCCTGTCTTAGGCATGAAAGCTGGTTGGGTGACTTTGGGTCAATCACCAGGAGAGTGTGAGTTCTAGTTCCACCTTACACATGAAATCTGGTTGGGTGATGTTGGGCCAATCACCAGTAGACTGTGAGTTCTAGTCCTGCCTTAGGCATGAAAGATGGCTGGGTGACTTTGTGTCAATCACCAGGAGAAAGTGAGTTCTAGTCTTGCCTTAGGTATGAAAACTGGCTGGTGGACTTTGGACCAATTACCAGGAGTTGGTAGGTTCTAGTTCCACCTTAGGAATGAAAGCTGACTGGTTGACTTTGTGTCAATCACCAGGAGAAAGTGAGTTTTAGTCCCGCCCACTGGCTGGGAGATTTGGGCCAATCACCAGGAGATGGTGAGTTCTAGTCCTGTCATAGGCACCCAGACATTTGACTATTATCCAGTTCAGTAAACCATGCAAAGCTTTGACCCAACCATTGTTTTAACAGACACCAAAATTTATCTTCCTTCGCTGTCCAGATTGTCTTCTTCCCACCCACAGCTGAACAGAGGCAGGCAAGGAGAAAACCTTTTCTTTTTCTAACAAAACAGAAACATCAAAAAGCATGAAATCCTAGCCTTAGAGGAAAAAAAAGAGAAGGGATTCTTTTCTACTTAAAAATAGCCTCAGTTCTCTTTCTTTCCCATGTAGTGGTGGAGACTCATGTTGGCTTCTCAGTTGCATTCCAGCTTGTCCTCAAATGAACTTTCCAGCTGTCTTATAAGGAAAAAAAAAAGAAGGGAGGGTCAGTAATTTTAGCTCCTGGAGAGTTCAGCTGTATCTTTACACTTTTAGTGGGAGGAAATGAAAGGGTTCACTTTGTTTGAAGTCTTCACATCACACTTGAAATATTGCATTTAATTTTGGCCACCGCATTATCAAAAAAGATGTTGAGACTCTGGAAAGAGCCCACAGAAGAGCAGCAAAGATGATTAGGGGACTGAAGGCTAAAACATACGAAGAACGGTTGCAGGAATTGGGTATGTCTAGTTTAATGAAGAGAAGGACTAAGGGTGACATGATAGCAGTCTTCCAGCATTTGAGGGGCTATCACAAAGAAGAGGGGGTCAACCTATTCTCCAAAGCACCAGAAGTCAGGACAAGAAACAATGGATGAAAAACTAATCAAGGAGAGACTAATCAAGGAGAGAATCAACCTGGAATTTAGGAGACACTTTCTAACAGTGAGGACAGTTAACCAATGGAATGGCTTGCCTTCAGAAGTTGTAAGTGCTCCATCACTGGAGGTTTTCAAGAACAGATTGGACAACCACTTGTCTGAAATAGTATAGAGCAGGGGGTTCGACTAGAAGCCCTCCAATGTCCCTTTCAACTCTATTATTCTATTATTATTCTATTCTATTATTCTGTGAATGGATGGATAGATAGATAGATAGATAGATAGATAGATAGATAGATAGATAGACAGATATACAGACAGATTGTCAAGCTCTGGAAATCAGGAGCCCAGGCAGTTCAAATAAATATAAAAGTTTATTGCAAGCTTAAGCTCTCTATAAGAATCTGAACTACTAACAATCAAAGCAGATTGGTGGTAAATAAGAATCAAAGGAATTCAAGGAGGGCTAGACTTACATTTCTTCTGGGTGTGAAGGGATTCAACACTGATGAGGTGTTTGATCCTCCCAGGCTCAGGCCTGGTCATCAGATAGATAGATAGATAGATAGATAGATAGATAGATAGATAGATAGATAGACAGATAGATAGATGATAGATAGATAGATAGATAGATAGATAGATAATAGATAGATAGACAGACAGATAGACAGACCAGAGAGAGAGAGAGAGAGAGAGAGGCAGGCAGGCAGGCAGGCAGGCAGGCAGGCAGCAAGCAGACAAAAAGATGAGAGAGAGGGCAAATAGATAGAGAGAGAGAGAGAGAGAGAGAGAGATCTGTATCATCTATCCATCCATCCATCCATCCATCCATCATAGAGATAGAGATAGATAGAGAGATAGAGAGATAGATAGATAGATAGATAGATAGATAGATAGATAGATGATAGATAGATAGATAGATAGATAGATAGATAGATAGATAGACAGACAGATAGATAGACAGACCCAGAGAGAGAGAGAGAGAGAGAGAGAGAGGCAGGCAGGCAGGCAGGCAGGCAGGCAGGCAGGCAGGCAGGCAAGCAGACAAAAAGATGAGAGAGAGGGCAAAGAGAGAGAGAGAGAGAGAGAGAGAGAGATCTGTATCATCTATCCATCCATCCATCCATCCATCCATCCATCATAGAGATAGAGATAGAGATAGAGAGATAGAGAGATAGAGAGATAGAGAGATAGAGAGATAGAGAGATAGAGAGATAGAGATAGAGAGATAGATAGATAGATAGATAGATATAGATAGATAGATAGATAGATAGATAGATAGATTATAGTCAAGCACTGGAAATTAGGAGTCCAGGCAGTTTAAGTGAGTATATCGATTTATTTCAAGCTTATGCTCTCTACAGGAATCTGAACTCCTAGCAGTCAAAGCAAATTGGAGGTAGATAAGAGTCAACAGAATTCAAGGTGTTCTGGACTTAAATTGCTTGAGAGTGTGCTCCAGGCTGATGACACATTTGACCCCTCCCTCAGTCTCTGTCTGATCATCTCCTGCCAAGAGATGCCAAGACCACAGCTGCTGTTCTTCATCGCAGTAAAGATAGTGTGGGGATTTTTCCATTGTTGGTTGGTTTTTTTCACCAGTGCTAATTTGGGATCCCTTGCTCTTTAATCAGCGTGCATTCTCATTTCCCAAAATCTCTATCCATAGAAATTTTTCTCATTCTCCTCCTCGGTATTAGCATGTGCAGAACTAATACGGAGAATTTCTTCTTGAAGGCAAAAATCTTCGGCCTGTGCTAGCTCTGTCAAAACTCTTGGGGAAAAAGCATGCACACACACATTTCCACAAAAGGAAAGGAGATGCCTTGATCTCTTGCTTAAGATAATGTCATACCTGGCAAATCTTTCCCTTAATCACAGCGATGGGAGGAGAAAGAGAAGTTCTCTTCAAGTCGGATTACAAAGAGATGTTAATGAGGAAGAGGTCTCTTTTGAAGTGAAGACAACTGATGTCGTCTCATTGGTCATTCCTGTGTGAATAGGATTGTCTCTTTACTAATAAATGAAATGGGAGCTGCTGAATGGCAACTTTCATCTTCAAAGAAATTGTGCAGTGTTTCTCCAACTTTGCAAGGCACGGGAAACCACCCAGGTGTATCTTCTGAGAGATGGAGAAAGAGAAAGGATCGAATACGTGCTTCAACATCATAGAACACAGAGTCATAGGGCTGGCAGGGACTTTGGAGGTCTTCTAGTCCAACCCTCTGCTCAAGGAAGGAGACCTTAGACCATCTCGGTCAAATAGTCTGTTTTTTGAAAACCTCCATTGATGGAGCACTCACACCTTCCAGAGGCAAGGTGTTCCATTGATTGTTCTCACTATCAGGAAGTTTCTCCTACTTCTAGTTCAGATCTTTCTCTCTCTCTTTTTTTTTTTTGATAAACTTCCACTCGATACTACTTGTCTGCCCTCTGGTGCTTTGGAGAATAAGTCAATCCCTTCTCCTCTGTGACAGTCCCTCAAATAATGGAAGACACTTCTTGTGTCCTCCTTAACCCTTCTTTTCAATAGGTTAAACCAGGGGTCTTCAAACTTGACCGCTTTAAGACTTGTGGACTTCAACTCCCAGAATTCCTCCTCCAGTCATGTTAACTCAGGAATTCTGGGAGTTTAAGTCCACAAGTCTTAAACTTGCCAAGTTTGAAGACCTTGGACTAGAAGAAGGTGGGAATCAAACTGCTAGCAGTCAGCAGAGTTAACCTGCACTACTGCATTCTAACCACTGTGCCAGCATGGAGGGAGGGAGGGACGAATAGAAATAGCACTTAGACTTATATACCATTTCACACGGCTTTGCAGCCCTCTAAGTGGTTTTTACATATGGCCCCCAGCAATCTGGGGTCTCATTTTACCAAAGGATGGAAGGCTGAGTCAATCAGAATCAAACTGCCAGCAATCTGCAGAGTCACCCTGCAATACTGTGTAGAAAATGGCATGGCCGGGTTGAGCAGGGTTTGGGAGATGGATGAACTTTGTCATTTCATTCTAAGCCTCGCATGCCATGGTAAATATCAGAGGTAATGATATTGACTTTAAGGTAATGCAGCTCCAAATGTCACTTCTCTTTTCGGATCGCATTTGCATTCTTCTTGGCCTATGTTCTCCGCAAGATGCAGACAAAGGGCTGGATAGGGGAACACTCCCCTAGATCTCCCCCTCTACCTCTATCTAATATAAATAACAGATTAACAGAGTTGGAAGGGACCTTGTAGGTTATCTAGTCCAACTCCCCTACCCAAGTAGGAGACCCTACACCATTTCAGACAAATGGCAGTCCAATCTCTTCTGGAAAGCCTCAGTGATGAAGCTCCCACAACTTCCGAGGGCAACTTCTGTTCCACTGGTTGATTGTTCTCATCGTCAGGAAATTCCTCCTTATTTCCAGGTTGATCTCTCCTTGTTCAGTTTCCATCCATTATTCCTTGTCTGGTCTTCAGGTGCCTTGGGAAATAGCTTGACCCCTTCCTCCTCTCTGTGGCAGCCCTTCAAATATTGGAAGACTGCTATCCTGTCTCCCCTGGTCCTTCTCTTCACTAGACTAGCCATGGCCAGTTCCTGCAACTGTTCATTGTATGTTTTAGCCTCCAGTCCCCTAATCATCCTGGTTGCTCTTCTCTGCACTTTTTCTAGAGTCTATACCACTTTATAATGCCTTGGTCACATTCAGTTTTGGTTGCCACAATGTAAAAAAGATGTTGAGACTCTAGAAAGATTGCAGAGAAGAGCAACCAAGATGATTAGGGGACTGGAGGCGTAAGACATATGAAGAACGGTTGCAGGAACTGGGTATTTCTAGTGTGATGAAAAAAAGAACCAGGGGAGACATGATATCAGTGTCCCAATATCTCAGGGGCTACCACAAAGAAGAGGGAGTCAAGCTATTCTTATGTCAGCCCCTGAGATATTGGAAGACTACTATCATGTCACCCCATCCCTTCTTTTCATCAAAGGAGAAGGGAGCTTCCTTGGCGATCCATCAAGAATTTCAAATTCAGAACAAACACGGAGCCCTCCTCGAAGAAAAAAGAAAATCCTTGACCTTAAATGGAAACATGATTGGCATGTATTTTTCCATCCCCTGACTTGATTAACATTTAAATGCCATTTGGGGCGGATGTGAGTGCTGTCTTTTGAACAAACAAATTACATATTTCTTCTCGAGAGAATGGACATCACAGGAGCCCTTTCATTTCATATCTAATTGAAAATGCTTTTTTTGGGGGAAAAAAAAAGATTCCTTGGAGGGACCAGTTCTAAAAGTCTATGTATTTGGGATTGTTTGATCCCATCCGACCATCCCTTTGTTCCTTGTCATGTTCCTTAGCTCCTTCCCAGCTGAAGTCTTCAAAAATGGTTTCAACTTCTACATAAATTGGACATAAATGGTTTCAACTCCTACCCTCAAAGCGACGCTATAGGGCACTGCACACCAGAACAATTAGACACAAGTACAGTTTTTTCCCCGAAATGCCATCACTCTGAGAAACAACTAATTCCCACAACACTGTCAACTTATTTACTAAGACTGTATTATTATTATTCCTCTCATCCTTCATAGTACCTATCTCTCCCCACTTATGACTATAACCGGGTTGCTTGTATCTTTACAATTTATATTGTTTTATTAGTAACCTATGACTATCATTAAGTTGTTCTTGATTCTTGATGAATGTATTTTTTTTCCTTTATGTACACTGACAGCATATGCAGTACACAAAGACAAATTCATTGTGTATCCAATCACACTTGGCCAATAAAGAATTCTATTCTATTCTATTCTATTCTATTCTATTCTATTCTATTCTATTCTATTCTCTGTTTCAGTCTATTCTATTCTATTCTATTCCATTCTATTCTATTCTATTCTCCATTTCAGTCTATTCTATTCTACTCTACTCTACTCTACTCTACTCTACTCTACTCTCTACTCTATTCTAAAGCACAGTCAATTTTACTAGGGCTCTCTGAGCTTGGCTGTTTTCTTGCAAACATTTCGTGACTGAATTAGGTAACAACATTAGAACACTTGTCCCAACACTGGCAGGAAATGCCACTAGTATATAGAAAGAGAACAAACTCCACTCCCATTTAGCACTGAAGATGTTACCTAGTTTGGTGATGAAATGCCTGCAAGAACACATTCAGGACTAGGGGTGACATGATAGCTGTCTTCTGGTACTTGAGGCTGTCACAGGAAAGACCTATTTTCCAAAGCACCTGAAGGCAAGGACTGAGACCTTTGTTCTTCCCTCTTGTATGTTTGGATGGTATGAATGAGTTTTTTTATTTTACATTGTATAGGCAACTGCTTTTATCTTGTTGTATGCTGCCTCGAGTTCCCCAATGGGGGAAGAGAGGCGGGATATAAATTTAATAAATAAAATAAATAAATAAATAAAGAAGTGATGGGTGGGTGATAGATCAAACCTAGATTCAAGGTATTAGTGACAACATATAAAGTCCTACATGGCTTGAGTCTGGGGTACTTGTGGGAACGTCTCCTGCCAGCATCACATTCTGATCGTCCTGTACGCTCCCACAGGCAGGGCCTCCTTGGGGTACCGTCAACCAGACATTGTCAGCTGGCAGTGCCCAGGGGTAGGGCCTTCTCTGTGGGAGCACCCACCCTGTGGAACCAGCTCCCCTTGGGTCTTCGTTTGGCCCCTGATCTCCTCTCCTTCCTCCGGGACCTGAAGACCTGGCTATTTCAGCAGGCCGGCCTGGACTGAACCGGGGGGGGGTTCTTTTTAAAGTAATTTTAATTAGTTTTAGTGTATTATTGGGCTTGTATTGTTTAATTATTTTTAAGTAAATTATTGTATTGTGTTTTATGTTGTGAGCCACCCAGAGTCCTTAGGGAGAGAGGGCAGCATATAAGTCTAATAAATCAATATTATTATTAACCTTGAAATAAGGAGAAATTTCCCATAAGCGAGAACAATTAGTCGTTGGAATATCAAGCCCCCAGAAGTTGTGGGTGCTCCATCACTGGAAGCTTTTAAAGAAAAGATTGGATAAAAACTTGTCTGGAATGGTTTAGGGCAGAGGTCTCCAAGCTATCTGGCTGGGGAATTCTGAGAGTTGAAGTCCACAAAGTTGCCAAGTTTGGGGACCCCTGGTTCAGAGTTTCCTGCTTGAGCAGAGTATCTGTGGAGATTCCCCATCATTGAGGTCATGGTTGTCCCAAAAGGTGCTTTTTTCCAGGAGGCAACTGGACTTTCTGGTCCAGAAAACCAGAAAAACCCACCATTCCCCACCATCCAGTCAGAGCTGAAGAAGCTTCTTGGATGAGAAGCAAAACGTCTCCAAAGAAAAACCAGAAAGTCTGGTTGCCTCGTGCAAAAAAGCTTTGGACTAGAAGACCTTGAAGGTCCCTTCCATCCCTCTTATATTCTATGTTCTAAAATGACTTTTGAATGCACAAAAGCTTCGCATTGTATTTCCCAGTGTTTTTACAAGTCACGGGTTTGTGTTCCGCCGGCTATTACAGATTGCCTCCTGCTTTATTACTTCTGTTATTTAACATATTTGTTAGACATTCAATAAGCATTAAAGGGGGAAAAAGCAATGCCACATTATGTAACCGAAAGACACAAGGCAACGCAATAAAAGGTTTGAATAGAGGAGAGAAAAACAAGATCAGCACAATTGTAACCTAATCCTAGATAATTAAAACAACCTTCTGGATGGAAAAAAAGAACCGTCCCCACAACCGTAAAGAGAAGAAATTAGACTATTAATAAAAATAATGAAATTGTCTTAAATTGCGTTCCGAGTATTGTGTGAAGAAGTGGGGAAATGGAAGGTCGTGGTTTGGAACCAAGAGTCAATAATTGAAGAGAATAATTCTGGTTTTATCGACAGAGTATTTCATAAGGGGATGGATCTTAACTCATATCTTAACCCTGGCTAAAGGTTGGCTAAAATGGGAAGTGAAACATTTGTGATTGAACCAGTTATAGGATCCTCAAGGTTATCTTAGCAGATTGTGTCAACTTAGCCATCATATTAAGCCATGCTCTGCTCCTTATTTTGGGAAGAGCCATCCAGCCTTGGCTGTGAACAGAGATGTTGGACTTTCTTGTCCAAAAGTTGAGGGTTTGGGACCTTGTGTAAGTCTATACAGATCACAATCTAAAGGAAATGACCAGGGTGAGCTTGAGGGAGGGGTCAAATGTGTCACCAGTCTCAAGTTCTTCATGCCCACAAGAGACCTAAATCCAACCTACCTTGAATTCTGTTGACTCTTATCTACTGCCAATTTGGTCTGACTGCAAGGAGTTCAGATTCCTGTAGAGAGCATAAGCTTACAATAAACCTATATATTCATTTGAACTTCATGGACTGCTGATTTCCAGTGCTTGACTATCTATCTATCTGTCTGTCTATCTATCTATCTATCTATCTATCTATCTATCTATCTATCTATCTATCTTCCATCTACCTACCTACCTATCTACCTTCCATCTATCTATACCTACCTACAAACCAACCATCTATATCTATCAACCTACCTACCTGTCTATCCCTACCTACCAACCTACCATCTATATCTATCTATCTATCTATCTATCTATCTATCTATCTATCCATCCATCCATCCATCCATCCATCATCTATCCATCCATCCATCCATGACCAGGCTGATCCCATGGGAGGGGACAAACACACCATCAATCTTAAGACCCTTCACACCCACAAAAAGATCTAAATCCAACCCACCTTGAATTCCATTGACTCTTATCTACTTCCAACTTGCTTTGACCATTATGAGTTTATATTCTCGTAGAGAGAGCTGCAGCATACAATACACCTGCACGTATTCATCTGGACTGCCTGATTTCCTGGGCTTGACAATCTCCTTAATTTGGATGCAACCAGCTGACACCCCACTCCCTTATTCCAAAAGCCTTGATGGACTCTCAGCCGAGCACCTGGCAAGTTTTTTTATCAGCGTGCTTCAAGACCGTTAAGGCAGGTTCTTAAATCAGAAAAGAAAAAAAAACGATGATGGATGAGGAAGCCATGCAGCTAAGGCCAGATTTTGACAGTGACAGGAGCCCAGAGCAATCTTCCTAGGGGTGTACATTTCTTAAAATCCAGTGACACCTGTTCGGAAGCCACCCACCTTTTCTGAAAGGCACCTGATGATGGATTGTCATGTTTGATTGCTGCCTTCCTCTCCCTTCATTTAAATGTGGTTTCTCTTTTTATCCATCACCGCTCATTAATTCATCCTTGATTCATCCCTTCAGAAAAATAACATTGCCATCACCTCCATCTGATGTCTCTGTGGTTTTTCTGATGTCAATAATTCATGAGAGCAGGAGGAGAATTCAAGGTGTAGAACAGAAGAAGGGCTGTAGCTCTCGTGGTCCTGAAATGGCCCATTCTTTGAGTAGTTCTTTTCCCTAAATGAGGGGTTTTTAAGACTTGCAGACTTCGACTCCCAGAATTCCTGAGCCAGAATGGCTGACTGAGGAATTCTGGGAGTTGACGTCCACAAGAGTTAAATATGCCAAGTTTGGAGATCTCTGGTTTGGGGAAAGAAACATTAGGAGAATGGACCATTTCAGGAAGATCAGCCAGAGGTCTTCTCCTGCTCATACAGGCAACGAAAACATAACAGGCAGTGGGAAAAATTTCTAAATCTTCTGATGAATAACAGAATAGCAGAGTTGGAACAGACCTTGGAGGCAGTGGTGGGATTCAAAAAATTTTACTCCTGGTTCTGTGAGGGTGGCTTGGTGGGCGTGGCAAGGGAAGGATACTGCAAAATCCCCATTCCCTCCCCACCTCACTAACCTGCTTTCCAGCTCCGTTCTCCTGTGCAGGGCAACCAAAGAAGACCCACCCGATCAGCTGGGACTCGGGAGGCGGAGAATAGATGGGGGCGGGCCAGTCAGAGGCGGGATTTGCCGGTTCTCTGAACTACTTAAAGTTTCTGCTACCGGTTCTTCAGAACTGGTCAGAACCTGCTGAAGACCACCACTCCTTGGAGGTCTTCTAGTCAATCCCCCTGTACCATTTCAGACAAATGGTTGTCCAATCCCTTCTTAGAAGCCTCCAGTGATGAAGCATTCACAACCTCCATTGTTCTCACTGTCAGGGAATTGCAAATGGTATTTCAATCAGAATAGAGATGGAAGGGACCTTGGAAGGCTTCTAATCTAGCCCCCTACTCAAGCAGGAGACCCTATACAATTTGAGACAAGTGGCTGTCCAGTCTCTGCTTAAAAGCCTCCAGTAATGGACAACCCACAACTTCTAGAGGCAAGCTGTTCCACTGGTTAATTCTTCTAACTGTCAGAAAATGTATCCTTAGTTCTAGGTTGCTTCTCTCCTTGATTAGTTTCCATCCATTGCTTCTTCTCCTGCCTTCAGGAGCTTTGGAGAATACGTTGACCTCCTTCGTCTTTGTGGTAGCTCCTCAGATATTGGAAGACTGCTATCATGTCACCCCAGTCTTTCTTTTAATTAAATTAGACATACCCAGTTCCAGCCACCGTTCTTTATATGTTTCAGCCTCCAGTCCTCTAATCATCTTTCTTGCTCTTCTCTGCCCTCTTTCCAGAGTCTCAACATCTTTTTATATTGTGGCAAATAAAACTGGATGCAGTATTCCAAGTGGGGTCTTACCAAGGCATTGTAAAGTGGTAGTAACACTTCAAGTGATCTGGATTCTATCCCTGTCAATGCAGCCTAAAGTTGTGTTGGCTTTTTTGGCAGCTGCAGCTCATGGCTGGCTCATAGCATTCCAGACATGACTGTCCAGTCTCTAAAAATCTCCAGTGATGAAGCACCCACAGCTTCTGAAGGCAATCTGTTTCATTGATTGATTGGTCTCCTTGTCAGAGGAAGACCTTTCTCCTTATTTCTAGTTGAATCTCTCCTTGATCAGTTTCCATCCATTGTTCCTTGTCTGGCCTACAGGCCCTTTAGAAAATAGATTGACCCCTTCCTCTCTGTGGCAGCCCCTCAAATATTGGAAGACTGCTCTCCTGTCTCCCCTGGTCCTTCTCTTCACTAGACTAACCATGCCCAGTTCCTGCAACTGTTCATCGTATGTGTTATCCTCTCCTCATCATCCCGGTTGCTCTTCTCTGCACTCTTTCTAGAGTCTCAACATCTTTTTTATAGTGTGGTGACCAAAACTGGATGCAGTACTCTAGGTGTGGTCTTACTAAGGCTTTATAGAGTGGTATTAGTACCTCCCTTGATCTTGATTGTATCCCTCTGTTGATGCAACTTAGGATTGGATTGGCTTTTTTGGCTGCTGCCTCCAAATAGCTTGACACCCTCCTCCTTTCTGTGGCAGCCCCTCAAATATTGGAACACTGAGATCATGTCTCCTCTGGTCCTTCTCTTCACTAGACAATTGAACCTCAGTTCGCCTGACCTTGGGATTGCTGCAATGGTCGTAAGTGTGAAAAACAGTCATAAGTCACTTTTTTTCAGTGTCGTTGTAACTTTGAATAGTCCCCTAACCGAACTGTTTTAAGTCAAGGACTACCTGTATAGTTAGAGATTCCCTTTGGTTCAAAGAAGTGATGGAGAGCTAACTTTCCATCTCATCCATGCTGTGTCTACCAAGTTAACATTTTCTATCATGCACTCCAAGCCAATTCTCATATAATTATCAGATTTTCCAAACCAACATTGCAATGATTTATGACTGTCCATCCCACAAAATGTTGTTGTCCCCTTTGCTGGCATGTAGAAGTAGCTGGCACCATCTTCTGCTCCCTCGATTGTGGTTTGTCTTCATGCCAATGATTGGGCTGAAAGCAGCTATACTGAAAAGAAACAGGTCTTTTCCGAGAAAATTATGAGGATCTAGTAAACAAAGTGGTTGGAGCTAGAGAGATGAGAGACCGAACAAGCCCTGCCTAAAATGTTTGTTTCCCATCTTCAGTGATCCCAAAAGTGCTTTTTCAGGAGGCAGCTGGACTTTCTGGTTTTATCTCTGAAGACGTTTCACTTCTCATCCAAGAAGCTTCTTCAGGTCTGACTGGATGGTGGGGAAGGGAAGGATTTTTATTCCTTGCAGAAAGCTGGTCATTTGCATCCTTTTAAGAGGGTCATTGAGGCACTTGGAGGTTTATCTGTGTCCTCAGGGTCACCTGAGTGGTGCAAATGGGTGTGGAGTCTTCTTGGAACTGCTGAAAGGACTGTGTTGGGGACTCCATACCCATTTGCATTACTCAGTGTTCCTGAGGACACAGATAAACCTCCAAGTGGCCTCAATGATTCTCTAAGAGGACACAAATGACCAGCCATCTGCAAGGAGTATAAGGGGTCACCTGAGTAGTGAAATAGGTCCTGTAATCTGCAATTTTTTCCTCTGGAAATCCAGAGTTAATCAAAGAAAGAAACACAAATTACTTTTGTCCTAAAGGTGCTTTTTTTCCCCAAGAAGCACCTGGACTTTCTGGTTTTTCTCTGAAGACATTTCGCTTCTCATCCAAGAAGCTTCTTCAGCTCTGACTGGATGGTGGGGAAGGGAAGGATTTATACTCCTTGCAGAGAGCTGGTCATTTGCATCCTTTTTAGAGAGTCACTGAGGCCACTTGGAGGTTTATCTGTGTCCTCAGGGTCACCTGAGTAGAGCAAATGGGTGTGGAGCCTTCTTGGAACTATTGAAAGGATTGTGCTTTCTGCAAGATGTTTTCTCTCCTGTGTCCAAGAAGGCTACACACCCATTTGCACCACTCAGGTGACCTTGACAACCCAGATTAACTTCCAAGTGGCCTCAACA
The DNA here is from genome assembly GCA_009733165.1 of Naja naja. Lineage (NCBI taxonomy): Eukaryota > Metazoa > Chordata > Lepidosauria > Squamata > Elapidae > Naja > Naja naja. The sequence goes on from CM019149.1 coordinate 305,262,687, forward strand.
ACTCTCTAAAAGGATGCAAATGACCAGCCGTCTGCAAGGAATATAAATCCTTTTCTTCCCCACTATCCTGTCAGAGCTGAAGAAGCTTCTTGGATGAGAAGCTAAACATCTTCAAAGAAAAAACAAGAAAGTCCAGTTGCCTCCTGAAAATGCACCTTTGGAGCAACCATGACCTGGATGACTGGGAACCTCCATAGACCATATTTGATGACATCCAGAGGTGTAGACTTCAACTCCCACAATTCCCCTGCCCTTGCTAAGAAGTCTGGGAGGTGCTCCATACATCTGGAAGTAGCCAAGGTTGGAAGCACCTTATGGATAATACCAACAGTAGATTTGTAACTTTGTAGGATCATTGATGCTGTCTGAGTTTAGTGGTTTTCTTGCAGATGTTTCATGATCCAGCTAGGTAACATCAACAGTGCTAGAAGGGAGTGGGGTTTGCTCTCTGTTTACATTCACATGATTTCCCCTGTCCTTCTATCACTGCTAAAGGTCAGGACAAACCAGTTGCAAAGCAGACCCTGGACTTGAACCCAGGTCTCCTGAGTATGGACCAGAGCTTAAACCCTGCATATGCTGGTTCTCCACAGGGTATTTCATAGTGTGACCAAAAACTGGATGCAGTGTTCTAGGTGTGGTCTTACTATGGCTTTATAGAATGGTATTAGTAATTCACGTGATTATTATTATTATTATTATTTATTAGACTTGTATGCTGCCCTCCCTCCCTAAGGACTCAGGGCAGCTAACAATAAAAACCCAATACAAAATTTACAATAAAAAACCATTAAACAATTACAAGCCTAATACAATAAAACAATAAAAATTAAAATTAATTAAAACTCTAAAACAAACCCTCCCCGCTCTTGGTCAGTCCAGACTGGCCTGTTGAAAAAGCCAGGTCTTCAGGTCACAGCAGAAGGAGCAGAGATCAGGGGCCATTCGAAGGTCCAAGGGGAGTTGATTGAATCCCTCTTGTTAATGCAACTCAGGATTGCATTGGCTTTTTTGGCTGCCGCCACACATTGTTGGCTCATATTTAGCTGGTTGTCCACTTAGTCTCCAAGATCCCTCTCACAGTTACTGCTATTAATCCTGGTTTCACCCAGTCTGTATGTTTTCCTTGCCTAAGTGCAAGTCTTTACTTTTCTCTACATTGAATTTCATTTTGTTAGATAGGGCCTAGTATTCAACTCCGTCAAGATCCATCTGGATCTTGAGGCTATCATCTAGACTGTTGGCTATTACTGCCAGCTTAAACTAAAAACAACCACAAAAACAAAGCACTAAAGGACAGAGCAGTGATTTATTCCAACTAGAAGAATTTTATTTTTGCACACAGTGCTTTTCTGATTCCCTGGTTTTCCTATTATTTTATTTTGGGGTGAGCAGCTTCTGGCAAGGCTTCGATTTTCTTGCCCTGGATAAACCTTTGCTGTTATGCCAAGTCTGCTTCTCTGAATATATTATTTTGTATTATAAATCAATGTAGCCTCTATTCTGTGATTTCTGATTCTGGATTTTGTTCTTTCCAGAACTGGTGCATTCGTTTAAAATATCTCCTGGACTTGATCCGCAAGAGCAAGTCATTATTTCTTTGTTTTCAATCTTTGAATATTTGCGATGGGTATAAACAATGATTAAGCAAAGTCCAGAAGAACAAGAAAGAAATTTTGTGGCATCAGAACTAGACTAGATCTCATACCTCAAAAGTCACCCAAGAGACAATTGCAGTGGGAAGGGATCTTGGAGGCCTTCTAGTCCAGCCCACTGTTCCAGCAGGAGAACCATTTCAGACAAGTGGTTGTCCAGTCTCTTTTTAAAAGCCTTCAGTGATGGAGCACCAACAACTTCTGGAGGCAAACCACTCCACTAGTTAATTGTCCTCACTGTTAGGAAGTTTCTCCTCAATTCCAGGTTGCTTCTCTGTTTGATTGGTTTCCATCCATGGTTTCTTGTCCTGCCTTCAGGTGCTTTGCAGAATAACTTGACTCCCTCTTCTTTGTGGCAGCCCCTCAAATATTGAAAATACTGCTTTCATGTCACCCCAACAGGGGTGGGATTCTACCAGTTCGCACCTATTCGCTAGAACTGGTTGTTAACATTCTAAGCAGTTCGGAGAACTGGTTGTTAGAAGAAATTACTGGGCTAATCCTGTAAGGAAGGCAGGAAGGAAACATTCTGGTGTTGCTTACAGAAACTGCCTCTCCGTTAACCCTTATTACATTCTTGGCAGGACTAGACTTCCTGTCTCAGGAACTTCTCTGGAGTTTCCCCCCTTTGCTGGTACTTTGCTTGTGTGGAGTGACCATTCAAAGTTACAATGGCACTGAAAAAAGTGACTTATGACCATTTTTCACACTTACGACTGTTGCAGCATCCCCACAGTCATGAGAGGCCAGGCAAGGAGATGCATGCCTCGATGTGAGTGATATTGAGTTGGCCACACCCAGCCAATAACATGACCACCAAGCCACATCCACCCAGTCACATGACCACCAAGCCATGTCTACCACCTAAGCCATGCCCACAGAACCAGTTGTTAAAAAATTTGAATCCCACCCCTGCACCCCAGGTATTGCTACCATTGTTTGTAGTCAGTCTGTGTCATTATTATGCATTTCTTTTGGAAAAATCATTCAGAGTAAAAGAAGGTCAAAACGGCATAGCAATATGGTTTAAAAAAAGGAGTGAAATCCAAGTTAAAACCATGAATTGTTAGCAATATTTATATTTGTGTGTGTGTGTGTTGCATATGTGTTTGAGTAGATATATACTTTCTTTTGAGAGCAGGCAACAGAATTTAATGTTTAATGTGGGACAGTGCGCTCACAGTAAAAAAAGTGACAATAAAGGTTATCTTATCTATCTAATCTTAATAATTAGTTATTGTGGTTAATTATTCATTAAGTCCCTTTCTGCCAGCAAGATGGTGGTGCGTTCACACACAGTGGCCCCAAGCTCCTGGTATTAGTGTGTGGGGTTTGGAATGATGTGTATATTGATGATGTGTGCACAGAGTAGAGCAAGGAGCAAAATTTGCCTACACACACGTAGAGCTGCTAAACAATCAGGCTCGCAAGTCAATCTGGGATTACCAGCGATTTTTGGCAGTCCCACAACATACTTGTCTTTTTGAGCAATGCCAGATCCTGTGATGACCCAGAATATCTCAGAAATATAACAAAATCCAAAACGTAACTAAAAGTCCTTCAATGCCTTCAACTTGGCTTCACTGTTTAATTGTTCACAGTGGAGGAGTCAAAATAACATTTCAAAGGCAAGAAACACAGTTCGCATTCAAAGAGCCGATAACCAAGCAAAAGCCAAAAACAAACCACGTTGAATGAAGTTCCTCGACAGACCAGGATAGATAATTGCCAGCTTCAGGAAGATAACCAGGGACAAGCTGTTGGAAGAACGCCAACCAAGATAAACCTTCTTTAGAACTAAAACACTAACTTTGACTCCAGCAATTCTAACTACGCATTTACGAACTTATATACAGAGCTCCCAGCTGTCAGCCCTGAGGAGGATCATGGCCCTCTCCTCCCGAGTAGACCATGCTTTTCCCTGATCCTCTCCTCCGCCCTGGGATGGATAGGAGATGGGCCTGGATCCTCCTCTGATTGCTCAGCCAGCCTCTGCCCTTCCCCAACCTCCTCCACCACCTCTGGAGCCACACTCCCACTCCCTGTTGGCTGTTCCTCCTCTTCCTCAGAGTCAGTCCCCACCAGGGGCATGACAGATCCCTGTGTGATAAGATTGCGACTGGTTTAGGGGCTTCTTCACTGTGAGTTATGTTGGGAGGGGTGTGTGCACAAAAGGAGGCTCAGCCAATCTCATTGTACACATGTTGTACTCTGACAATAAAGGTAATAATTCAATAATTCAGCTTGGGAAAAACCAGCTTGAGACTACTAGTTGTCACGCTGAACCGTAGGGAAGATTTTCTGGTTCTTTGAACAGGAAAAAAAAAAACTTCCTACCTGCCCCTATAACATTTCACACAAATGGTTGTCTCATTTCATCTGAAAAAGCTCCAGTGATGGGGCACTCACAGCTTCTTCTTTTTTAGACACATTTTAATTGTTTACATATAAATTTGCATTGAGTACAGTGTAATTGTCCTGGCATTCCACTTACCATAAAACAAAAGTAAAAACAGAATAACATATATACTATTTTAACTATGTTGGCTCACTGGAGAAGAGCCTAGTGCTGCGAAAGATTGATGGCAGTAGAAGAAGGGGACGACAGAGAATGAGGTGGCTGGATGGAGTCACTGAAGCAGTCGGCGTGAGCTTAAATGGACTCCAGAAGATGGTTGGGGACAGGAAGGCCTGGAGGAATGTTGTCCAAGGGGCAGGCATGACTTCACAAGTAACAACAACAAGTGTTGTACAATAGTTTCCACAACTTCTAAAGACAAGTTGCTCCATTGATTAATTGTCCTCACTGTCAGGAAATTTCTCCTTAGTTCCAGGTTGAATCTCTCCTTGATTAATTTCCATCCTTTGACTCTTGTCCTGCTTCAGGTGCTTTGGAGAATAGATTGACCTACTCTTCTTTGTGGCAACCCCCCAGATATTGGAACATGTCATCCCTAGTCCTTCTTTTCTTTAAAGCAAAGGTCTGGGGTTTGTATGAAAGCAGTCTTCCAATATTGGAGAAGCTATCATAAAGGAGGGGACAACCTCTTTTCCAAAGCACCTGAAGGCAAGACAAGAAGTAACGGATGGAAACTTACCAAGGAGGGATCCAACCTAGAATTAAGGATAATGAGAACAATTGATCAATAGAGTGGCTTGCCTCAGGGGTGGGATTCAAATTTCTTAACAACCGGTTCTGTGGGCATGGCCTAATTTGTGGGTGTGGCTTCATGTCATGTGACTGGGTAGGCATGGCTTGCTGACTGGGCATGGCTTGTATGTAAATATTATAAATATTGATGTAAATATTGATTTTTTTTTATAAAAAAGAGCAACTTATACCCAAAATCAGGCAAAGCAGGCAGGCAGATCGAGTTATTATTATTATTATTATTATTATTATTATTATTATTAATTTAGACTTGTATGCCGCCCTACTCCTGAAGGACTCAGGGCAGCGAACATACAAAAAGATATACAATAAAAACGAATAAAAACAAGTCCAAATAGCAAAACAACGAAAACAATAAAATTACAAATAGGCAAACATTGTTAAAACTACCCACCCCTGGTCAGTCCAGGCCGCCTGCTGAAACAGCCAAGTTTCAGGTCTCGACGAAAGGAGCGAAGATCAGGGGCCAAACGCAGATCCGCAGGAAGCTGGTTCCACAGGGCAGGCGCTCCACAGAAAGGCCTAGCTCTGGGACCCGCCAGCCGACAATGCCTGACTGACGGTATTCCCAGAAGGCCTCCTATGGGAGCGCACGGGCGAGTGGACTGTGATGCAGGCAGGAGGTGTTCCCGCAAGTACCCTGCACCCAAGCCATTAAGGGCTTTATAAGTTGTTACTAACACCTCACTTAGAGATCTATATTTCTGCAATCTGCTACCTGAGTCTGTTACATAAAATTTGCTTACAAGCAAATTCATAAATTTTGCTAGCAAGCAAACTCACAAAACTAACTCACAACACACCATGTATGTAAATATTGAATTTTTTTTAATAAAAAAGAGCAACTTTTACCCAAAATCAGGCAAAACAAGCAGGCAGATTGAGTTGCTCACAGAATCACAGATTCACTCAGAGATCTACCATTCTGCAATCTGCTACCTGAGTCTGCACTGAAAAATAGAAGCTTCAATCCTAAGGAAGGCTCAGCTCTGCTTTTAGATTAGCTAGAAAGCAAGAAATCCAACAATTTCCTGCTTTCTAGGTAACCTAAATCTCCCAGCACAGCAGGACAGCTGATGGTCGGAGGGGGAAAAGGAAAAATAGGAACTTACCAAACGCAGGCAAGTTTGATGGTGCACATGCCGGGTAAGGAGTGAGTGAGTGGGGTGGGAAGGGGAGGGGAGGGGCCAGTCAGTGGCGCAATTTGCCAGTTCTCCAAACTGGACAGAATCATAACAACAGGTTCTATAGAACTGGTCCAACCAGATCAGTGGTGGTATTCGACAGGTTTGGCCCATTTCTGGCAAGCTGGTAGCAGCAATG
>CM019149.1:305269836-305295117 GCA_009733165.1 Naja naja
AATCAATCAATCAGAATAGAGCTGGAAGGGAACTTGGAGATCTTCTAGTCCAACCCCTGCTCAACCAGGAGACCCTATGCCATTTCAAACAAGTGCCTGACCCATCTCTTCTTAAAGATCTCCAGTGTTGAAGAACCCACAATGTCTGGAGGCAAAACTGTTTCACTAGTTAATTGTCCGTACTGTTAGGAAATTCCTCCTTAGTTCTAGGTTGCTTCTCTCCTTGATTAGCTTCCATCCATGGTTTCTTGTTGTGTCTTCTGGTGCTCTGGGAAATACATTGACCCCCTCCTCTTTATGGCAGCCCCTCAAATACTGGAATACTGCTATCACGTCCTTCCTTATTTCCTTAGATTAGCTTTAGACTTAGGGTTCAGGAGCCTTTGGCAATTCTTGACCACTTGGCCAGCAGAGAAATTGGAGATATGGTTTCTACAACATTGTCCAAGGAAACCTCTCCACCGATGGGCTGATGAAGATGGGTACCTTCCCTTGGGACCAAAAGGAGGTTGAAGATCTCCAAGAGAGGAGTCTACAAAGCCACACACCCCTTGGTCATTTCATCACCGATTAAGAGGAGGAACATCAGGCATTTACCCAGATAAATATATCCCAATTTCTCTTCTCCTTTAACACTATTTCTCAAGAAAAATGTTCTTTCATTAGACTGGAGGAAAAATGATAGGAGCAAGTATCCAGGAGAATTTCTCTCCCTGACAGGAGATAAATTAGCAATTGGGCTCCCTCAATGACCTTGATTCATAGTACATTCAGAGCAGGTAAAAGGATAATAGTTTTACAGTGGTCTACGCCAGAAGATATAGGACTCTGTTTCCCTTGCTTCCAAATTTTGGAAGGAGGGCATTTTAAATCTATTTCCCTCTGTATATCTCATTCATCACAGCTGCCTCAGCCCTGTTCACCAGATAGTTTACCATCTCAATGCATGTTGGGATTCATTCAGAGCCTTCTTTTGCCAGAAGAAGCTGGTTTAGCATCTGGATCAGAGGTGGTATTCAGCCGGTTCAGACCAGTTCTGGAGAACCAGTAGTGGAAATTTTGAGTAGTTCGGAGAACCAGCAAATACCACCTCTGACTGGCCCCGCCCCCATTTATTCTCTGCCTCCCATTGAGTCCCAGATGATCGGTTGGGTCTTCTTTGGTTGCCCTGCACAGGAGAACGGAGCTGAAAAGCAGGTTAGTGGGGTGGGGAGGGAATGGGGATTTTGCAGTATCCTTCCCCTGCCATGCCCACCAAGCCTCGCCCACAGAACCGGTAGTAAATTTTTTTGAATCCCAGCACTGATCTGGATGAAGGATTGAATCCCATTTTCCCATGTTTTCAGAACAATGGTAAACTTCTATTCCCAGAATCTTCAACCATCTCTTTGGGGGGAAAAGCCAAAGCAGTCCTTGGATGCATTAACAGAAGGAATAGAATCAAGTTCACATCAAGTGTTCATACCATTTTATAATGCCTTGGTAAGACCATGCTTGGAATACTGCATTCAGTTTTGGTCACCATGAGGTAAAAAAGATGTTGAGACTCTAGAAAGAGTGCAGAGAAGACCAGCAAAGATGATTAGGGGACCGGAGGCTAAAATATAGAAACTATGGGCGCAGGAATTGGGTATGTCTAGTTTAATGAAAAGTAGGACTAGGAATGATGTGATAGCAGTCTTTCAATATTTGATGGGCTCCCACAAACAAGAGAAGGTCAACCTGTTCTTCCAAAGCACTTGAAGGCAATACAAGTGTTTTGACCCAGCTCCCCAGACACTCTGAAGTGAACTCAAAGATTCCTTTAATTAGGAGTGCCGGCAACCCAGCAAAAAAGTTACAAGTCTGTCTGGCAGGGAGATGAATAGTTGTCTACTACACCTATTCATCTCAGCCCCCTGCCTTTTATCCCCAGAGCTAAGGTGAGGCTTCACTAGCAGCCGTGGCTCTTCCGTCGCAAAGACTGGCTCATAGATTTCCACTGCTCTCCTCTCCTCTGCCTTCTGTGCATCAGGCACTGGACCCAGCTGTTCCTCCTCTTCCTCATCAGCCACCTCCAGACCTGGGGGATGTTGACTCTCCATCTGAGGGCTGACGGACAGCCCAGGCTCGCTTTCTCTCTCTCTCTCTCTCTCTCTCCCTCCCTCCCTCCCTCCCTCCCTCCCTCTCTCTCTCTCTGTGACAGTTCCAGTCCCTCTTCCTCCTTGGAGCTCTCAGGTTGCCTTGATGTTCACCCTGACTCCCACACCTACTCCTCCTCCTCTGATTTGGCTGCTGGAGACACCGGCAGCCAACAGGCCACACCAACAAGAACAATGGATGGAAACTTAGCAAAGAGAGATCCAACCTAGAACTAAGGAGAAGTTTTCTGACAGTGGAAATACATGTCAATGGACTCATATTGATGACAGTTGCAGTGTACCAGGGTCACGTGATCTCCTTTTGAGACCTTCTGTCCATCTCTTAATACCCATGTTACTTGCTGCAATGAATTGCTTAACAATTGCGGGCTGAAACAGGGCAAAACCACTGTTTCAGGAAGCAATGAAGATGTGGAGCTCAATTGTGGTCATAAGTACCTGTGTTACAATGAAGGGTCTCTCTTTACTTAAAGGGCAGGGCTTCCTTGCAAGGTTACATGTTACACGTATGTCATCATGCTGACCAAACTTCCTGATTCAGCAGAGCGATGGCCGATTTAGCGGCTGCAAGGAGCTATTAATAGATATAATCAAGTACAATTGTTCTTATCTTTTAGGATTGGCCTAATGCTTTGTACATTTGGATTCTTTCAGCAAAAAGTTTTGAAAAAAAAACCACCTAGCCTTGAGCCAACAATAGTGGCTAAGTTGTAAAATCGGTGAACACCTGCCATTCAGATTAGAGAATGTTCGGCAGAAGATCAGCCACTCAATATTTCTAGAAATCTGGCCGTCAGCGTCTCACAATGTAGAATGTAGAGAACAAAGCTGTTACAAAATTGGGTAGTCCTGCTTAGATATTTTGAAACTTCCTCCCAGAGGGGAACAACAGAAATAAACTGTAAAGTTGGTGTATGGGGGTCTCTAATAATGCTTGGAGCCCTAAGCACATGGCACTTATAAGCAGTATCCTGAATAACGGGAAACGAGCTTCCTATAATCTTCTCCACTGTCCTCACCACTTTCTGTATGGGCTTTCTATCCAAGGTGCTGCTGCCATCAAACCAAACAGGGTTGCAGTTTGTTAAAAGGCTCTTAATGGTGCCTCTTTAAAAAGTGGCCAGGACTGAAGGAGGAAGATGTGCTCTCCTCATCCGATGCAGGAAATGCAAACTTGCATGCTTCACTAAGGATGAACTGTGGAGAGACCAGTTCAGATTGGTAATTGGAAACTTGGTTTGACTTCAGAGAAATTCTTGTCAAAGACCTTAACCATTATTACAAAAAAATAATAAGTACTGGTGGTTTGTTTGTGTGCTTGTTTGTTTATTATTAATAATCCAGTGGCAAATTTGGAGTGCTCCAGTAATTTCTCAATTGGATGCTTAAGGCGTGAGGTTAGAAACCTGAAAGCATGAAAGCGGTTAGTTTATTTTGGGCAAATCACAAGGAAATGGAGAGTTCTAGTTCCATTTTAGGCATGAAAATTTGCTGTGCGATTTGGGGCCAATTGCCAGGAGACTGTGAGTTCAAGTTCTGCTTTGGACATAAAAGCAGCTAGGCGACTTTGAGCCAATCACCAGGAAATTGTGAATTCTAGTTCATTTTAGGCATGAAAACTGGCTAGGTGACTTTCGGCCAATCACCAGGAGACTGTGAGTTCTAGTCCTCAGTTAGTTATGAAAGCTGGATGGGTGACTTTGGACCAATCACCAGGAGACTGTGAGTTCTAGTTCTGCTTTAGGCAGGAAAACTGGCTGGATGACTTTGGACCAATGACCAGGAGACTGTGAGTTCTACTTCTATCTTAGGCATGAAAACTGGCTAGGTGACTTTCGGCCAATCACCAGGAGACTGTGAGTTCTAGTCTCGCCTTAGGCACCAATGCCAACTGGGTGACTTCAATCCAGGCCCTTCTTCTCAGTGTCTCTCACCTCACAGGGTTATTGATGTGAGATAATAGGAGGAGAAATATTAGGTATGCTACCTTGAGTTATTTATAAAAATAATAAGGGCAGGATATAAATCAATAGAATAAAAATAAATACAATCCTATAGTTCAGTTGAACTATAGCTCAGTTTACAGAAAAGCCTGAACTAGCACATTTAGAGAAATTCTTTCCTGATCAAAAGGAACAGAATTGATACTGGCCATTTTTCATTCCTCCCTCACTTTCCCCCTATATATATATATTTCTTTCTTTCTAATTGATTTATTCTAAAACATTTCAAACATAAAATACATGACAAACTAAAAAAAGAAGAAGGGGAACAGTTGCTGGAAAATAAAACATCGGTAAATGAACAGAGAATTTACATTTGTCATAAAATTTAGAATTCATTCTTTCATTGATTCAATAATTAATGGGACATATAAAACTAAAACCATTCTATCGTCTTGACAAATAATGGCAAATCACTACAAAACTCCAAACGGTAATATTTCTCCTGAAGTCACCACTGCTTGTTATTGCCAGAAATAAATGGCCATGATTTTAGAAAAAGAAAAATAATAATAATAATAAAGAAATAAATAACAAAAACAATATTACGTTCTAAACTCCCAATCAGTAATAACATCAACTTATTCATAATTATGAAAACTGCTTCATGAGGTTTTTATTTTTTCATGAAACATCCCTTGCCTTCCCGCTCTGGTGAAATGATGGTCCTTCAAATCAGTGGTCGCCAACTGGTGGACCAGGGACCACTGGTGGTCTGCAAGAAAATTTTGGTGGTCCACAGAGAAATGTCCACTCAAGGCACCCCCCAAAGCAATTAATCCAGGCTGCGTGGGTTGCACCACCCACATGGCCCACCCACCTGCTGGCCCGCACCCTTCAGCCGAGCACAAACCTTACCTTGAGTAGAGCCATGTGAGCTGGAACTGGAAGGCAAGACCAATGGCAGAGGAGGGAAATCCACCCCAGGATGGCTTTCTGATGTTGGTGAGAAAGTCGGTTCCATATTCCAGAGCTGCAGTAGTCACAAGACTGGCCTTTTGGACATCCTGGAGCAGCTCCTCCAGTCCATGGCAGGCCGGTGCACCTGGATGGAGGAGCAGCTGCTCTGGGATGACCAAAGGGCCAGTCCTGTGACTACTGGAGCTCTGGAATATGGGACCGACTTTCCCACCAATGTCAGCAAGCCACCATCAGTCAAAATTCATACTAGTGGTCCATGGGATTTAAAATGATGAGTTTGGTGGTCCTGAGGTCCAAAAGGTTGGTGATCCCTGCTTCAAATAACAGAGAGGGAGCCAGTGGTGGTATGCTACCAGTTCAGCCAAACCAGTGGTAAAAAAAAATAGCCTCTGATGATCAGCTGAGAGGAGGAAAAAAATCTTCCAATCAGCTGAGTTGATAAAGAAGGGAAGAGTGTAGGATTGGCCCTCCCACCTGCTCCTGTGCTATTCTCTTCTTTATCCTCTCAGCTGATTGGCACTGCAGGCCTCAGCTGATGTGGGGAAAGCTGCGCGCGCGCATTAGGTGTGCACACATGTGTGTGCGATCACCGAACCAATAGTGGAACAGGGAGGATCCCACTGCTGGAGGGAGCCACCATGGAGAAGGCCCTTCTTCTGGGTCCTACTAGATGGACCTCCTTAAAAGAAGGCATCTGTAACATCCCTTGCTTCCCTGCTCTGGTACGTCAGGTAGAGAGGACTGAGAAGTGATGGTCAAATAACAGGGAGAGAACCACCATGGAGAAGGCCCTTCTTCTGAGTCCCAACAGATGGACTTCCTTAAGAGGAGGACCCATAACATCCTTTAGCTCCCATCTCTCATGGGTCAGGTAAGTGTGACTCAGGAAACAGTCCTTCAAATAATCTGGTCCCAACGGTAGTGGGCTTCTGACAGTTTGGACCGGTTCTAGTGAACTGGTTGTTCCGACATACAGCTGGCCCCGCCCACCTGCCCTCGCCCCATCCTGTCCTATATTTCCATCTTTTTCAGCTCAGCTGATTCGTGCAGCATGGTGGATTTGGTGCGCCTCAGCTGTTCTACTTACCAGGGCTGCCCTGTAGAGGTTCAAATTGATGTTTATCAAATGCTGAGCGTGCGCATGAAGCACGTGTTAAGCATGTGCTCACAGAACTGGTTGTCAAACTGGTTGCAGCCCACCACTGGGTCCAAAACCATGTAAGGCTTTGAAGGAGACAACCAGCACCTTGAATTGGACCTGGGAGCAACTTGGCACCCAATGCAGCTCTTGCAAGAGAGGTGACACATGCCTAAATCTAGACTATCTAAAACCATGTGGGACACCCTGATTTTGAACCAATTAAAGCTTCCAGATACATTTTGAGGGCAACCCATACCTTAAGACACTGTCCTTGACTTGGAGGTTGGCTAGTCTTCACCTCAGGAGAGGCAGGTGGTAAATTGTCATGAAGGCCTTGAAGGCCTCTGGGTCCTTCCACCTCTCTACTCTAATAGGAGAAGGCGCCTTAAGAGCAGAAGAAACAAAACACAACACACAACTCTAGTTATGTTGTCACCACATGCCAGGCAAGATATATGGCCACAAGTCACCACCTACAATTATTATCATAAAGAGCACCCTTTGATGAAGCACACAAGGTCTAGCTATTTATCAGACACAAGGTTATTGTGTCTTGACTCACAAGCAAAGCAGATAATCTTGGTGTCCAGGAAGATATCAGGGGCTGGGGGTGGGGGGAAGCCTCTCTCTATATAAAAGAACATTTTTGAAAGCCTCATCGCTACTGTTATCCTCTTAAAGGAGATTCCACTTTCCAATCTTTGTATTGTCAGAATAACAGAATAACAAGAGCTGGAAGGGGTTTTGGAGGTCTTCTAGTCCAACCCTTTGCTCAGGCAGGAGATCTTTTACCATGTCAGACAAATGGACATCCAAACTCTTCTTTAAAAACTCCAGTGATGGAGTGTCATGCCCCAGTGGAGACTGACTCTGAGTCAGAGGAGGAACAGCCGACAGGGAGTTGAAGTGTGGCTCTGGAGGTTGTGGAGGAGGCTGGAGAAGGGCAGAGGCTGGCTGGGCAGTCAGAGGAGGACCCAGGCCCATTCCCCTATCCATCCTAGGGCATGCAGGGAGGAGAGGATAAGGGAGAGATGTGGTCTACTTGGGAGGAGAGGGCCTTGATCCTCTTCATGGGCTGCAGCTGTGACAACTGAATAAGAGGACGGACATACATATGGGCAAACGCTGGAAACAAAGCATGGAAATATCTCTAGTTTATGGTTCCTCTCTGAGTTTGGCATCCTTCCCATGGTGTGTTATCTGTGGACGTCCTCCAGCCCTTATCTTGCCTGGTTTGTGTTGCTTTTTCCCTTCTGCTTATAACTGTTTGTGTGGGAGTTTTTTGTCTTCCATCAAGAATATTCGGGGCTTGGAAGCAAACTGAAGGAATAAAAGGGGCTTCACCTGTTTTCTGTGACTGTGTTTGTTTTGTATCCCACCCTGGGTCATCACATGGAACATCCAGAACCTCTGAAGGCAAGCTGTTCCACAATTAATTATATAGAATGACAGAGTTGGGAGGGACCTTGGAGGTCTTCTAGTCCATCCCCCTGCTCAAGCAGGAGACCCTATCCCATTTTCAGACAAGTGCTTGTCCTGCCTCTTCTTGAAAACCTCCAGGGATTGGAGCACCCACAACTTCAGAAGGATGACCCTAGATCAGCAGTCCCAACCTTTCCATCTCTACAGGTTGGCAACAGTGGTGCAAATGTTGCATGCTTGCCTGCCATTTGTGCAATCTACTTCCAGTGGGCCACAGACCAGTGCAAGATCCCTGCCCTGGATGGCATCAAAGAGGTTATGTGTTCTGTATCTCTTGAGAGATCATGCTTGATGGTTCTATCTCAAAAGTGCTTTTTTTTTTTCAAAAGCAACTAGACTTTCTGGTTTTTCTTTGAAGACGTTTTGCTTCTTATCCAAGAATCTTCTTTAGTTCTGACTGGATGGTGGAGAATGGAAAGATTTATGTTCCTTGCAGACAACTGGTCATTTGCATCCTTTTAGAGAGTTGTTGAGGCCATTTGGAGGTTTATCTGTGTCCTCAGGGACATCTGAATGGGTCAAATGGGTGTGGAGACTTCTCAGAACTTGTTGTATCCCTCCCCCTCTGTTGAGGGAGGGCTGTTCAATTTATATGCAAAAACATATGGACTACACAACTCATTCAGGGCAAAACAATAGACGCAATCTACATAGACTTCTGTAAAGCCTTTGATTCAGTGGCACACGACAAACTACTCCTAAAACTAAAATCTTATGGTATCTCTGGACACCTGCATAACTGGATAGAAGCATTCCTGTCAAACAGACAACAAATGGTCAAAATTGGAAACATCCTATTAAATTCTATACCTGTCAACAGTTGTGTCCCTCAAGACAGTGTTCTAGGACCAACTCTCTTCATACTCTACATAAATGACCTCTGTGATCATATTAAGAGCAATTACATTCTCTTAGCTGATGATGTAAAGCTATTCAACACCACAGATAATTCTGCTACCCTTCAAAAAGACCTTGACTATGTATCAGAATGGTCAAACAAATGGCAACTTCAAATCTCAACAAATAAATGCTCTGTCTTACATATTGGCAAAAAAATCAGAAAATAAAATACAAGCTGAATAGTCAAGACCTTGTTGATGATCCAAACTCTGTCAAGGACCTTGGAATACTCATCTCTAATGATCTAAGTGCTAGAGCCCACTGTAACTACATAGCCAAAAAGACATTAAGAGTTGTTAACCTAATCCTATGTAGCTTTTTCTCTGGTAATATCACTTTACTAACTAGAGCATACAAAACATTTGCTAGACCAATACTTGAATACAGCTCACCAGTCTGGAACTCACATTACGTATCTGATATTAACACAGTAGAGAAAGTCCAGAAATATTTCACAAGAAGAGTTCTCCACTCCTCTACTCATTGCAGAATACCTTATGCCACCAGACTTGAGGTTCTAGACCTAGAAAACCTAGAACTATGCCCTCTTCGGTCTGATCTAAGTATAGTATATAAAATCATACATTGCAATGTCCTTCTGGTCAATGAATACTTCAGCTTCGACCATAACAATACAAGAGCACACAATAGATACAAACTCAAGGTTAACCACACCAAACTTGATTGCAGGAAATACGACTTCAGCAACAGAGTGGTCAATGTCTGGAATACTCTACCTGACTCTGTGGTTTCTTCCTCAAACCCCCAAAACTTTAACCTTAGACTGTCTACTATTGACCTCACCCTTTTCCTAAGAGGTCTGTAGGGGGCGTGCATAAAGCACCAAAGTGCCTACCATCCCTGTTCTATTGTTTCTTTTATTTTCTTATGTGTATCCATGTATTTATAACTATGTTTATACTTATGCCTATTATCTTGTAAGCAATTGACTAATCAAATAAATAAAAAATAAAAATAAATAAATTTTGATATAGATGGCCTCTTTGACCCCTCTTTCAAACCAGTGGTCCTCTTTGTCCAAAATGTGGACTTCGCTGTCTTCAAAAGAGGGGACTTTGTCTTTTAAATGTAGATGGACTGCTGAATTTAATCCTGATGGACCATGCCATAAGTCACCCAGAGTTACATAGTTAAGATAGGGGCTACACAAACAAATTAATTAATAAATGATCAGTTGGTACAACTTCGTTGTGATTTTGGTGAAGGGAACCAAACTTAGAAACAAGGACCTGAAGGCAGGACAAGAAGCAATGGATGGAAACTAACCAAAGACAGAAGCAACCTAGAATTAAGGAGAAACTTCCTAACAGTGAGGACAATTAACCAGTGAAACTGCTTGCCACCAGAAGGTGTGGGCTCTTCATCACTGGAGGCTTTTAAGAAGAGACTGGACAGCCACTTGTCTGAAATGATATGGGCTCTCCGGCTTGAGCAGGGGGTTGGACTAGAAGACCTCAAAGATCCCTTCCAGATTCTATTCTGTTCTATTCTATTCTATTCTATTCTATTCTGTTCTATTCCATTCCATTCCATTCCATTCCATTCCATTCCAAATATTCTATTCTGTTCTATTCTATTCTATTCTATTCTGTTCTATTCTGTTCATTCCATTCCATTCCATATATTCTATTCTATTCTATTCTATTCTATTCTATTCTATTCCATTCCATATATTCTATTCTATTCTATTCTATTCCATATATTCTATTCTATTCTATTCTGTTCTGTTCTATTCTATTCCATTCCATTCCATTCCATATTCTATTCTATTCTATTCTGTTCTATTCTATTCATTCATTTCCATATATTCTGTTCTATTCTGTTCTATTCTATTCTATTCTGTTTCTATTTCTGTTTCTGTTTCTATTTCTATTTCTGTTTCTATTTCTATTCTATCTTATCCTCCTATTCTATTCTATTCTATTCTATTCTATTCCATTCCATTCCATATATTCTGTTCTATTCTATTCTATTTCTATTTCTATTTCTATTTCTATTTCTATTTCTATTTCTATTTCTATTTCTATTTCTATTTCTATTCTATCTTATCCTCCTATTCTATTCTATTCTATTCTATTCTATTCTATTCTATTCTATTCCATTCCATTCCATTCCATTGTGTTCCTTCTTGGTTGGCATAGTAAGCAACAGTAAAAGGTAAACACTTGCTAAATTCCAGAAATAAATCATACCCAAAGTCCAGAAAGCCAACCAAAACCACAGGGGATAAAATGAAAAACAGATTGTTCATTAGATACCCTCGAAAATAATTAGTGGCTTTAGCTAGTATCTCCCTTACAATATGGTGTTTCGGTCTCTCAGCCTTCAGTTTTCCAATATCCCCTGTAAAAATAGATTTCTTTTGGGTGTCCAAAGGAGAAAGAAAAAAAAATAAGGGGAAAAAAAAGCCTGTAGGAACAGAAGGATTTAGCCTTCGTCACTCACAAAAAAATGGCAGAAGGTATCATGGAATACCTTGGAATTAAATTTGCTTTCATTCCAAATACAGGAATATAGTCTGTTTAGTCACTGTTCAACTACCGGTTCTGTGGGAGTGGCATGGCTTGGTGGGCTGTGGCTTGGTGGGCGTGGCAGGGGAACGATACAGCAAAATCCCCATTCCCTCCCCACCCCACTAACCTGCTTTCCAGCTCCGTTCTCCTGTGCAGGGCAACCAAAGAAGACCCAGCTGATCAGCTGGGACTCAGTGGGAGGCAGAGAAGAGATGGGGGCAGGGCCAGTCAGAGGCGGGATTTGCCGGTTCTCCAAACTATTCCAAATTTCCGCTGCAGGTTCTCCAGAACCGGTCAGAACCTGCTGAATACCACCTCCGGTTCAAAATGACAGAGGCATTGAAAAATGTGACTTATGACCGTTTTCCACACTTATGACTGTTGCAGCGTTTCTGTGACACAGGACTAAATTTTGGATATCCCGTCAATCCTACTCTACACCCCCAGGTCTCTTATCCCTTCCAACGGCTAATCCTGTGAGTTTCTTTACATCTACTTCTGCAGTTTTAGCTTGTTTCAGATGATGTTGACCAAGTGAGATATAGCTGAGATGTTTGGCTGCCTAGTCAAGAGACCAATCATGCAGGATATCCCTCTTTAGCTAGGTAGAGTGGTGTGGAGTTGATATTTTCTTGATGGACGTATTTTCGTATGTTACTCACTTGTGAAATAAAGGGTGAAAATCCTGTCCTATCTCTCATATCCTTAGGAAGAGAGTTAAAAAAATACTTACATATACATATACATATACATATACATATAGAGAGAGAGAGAGAGAGAGAGTATATCCCATTCCTTTTGTAGCACTGATGATGTTATCTAGTTGGGTCATGAAACTTCTAGAAGAAAACCAACAAGCTCAGAGCACCAAGCCCCCCTCCCACCAGTCCTTCTCCTCCTCCTCCTCCTCCTCCTCCTCCTCCTCCTCCTCCTCCTCCTCCTCCTCCTCCCCTTCTCCAATCCCACTCTTTACCAGCACTGAGAACGTTACCTAGTTGGGCCGTCTGCAAGGAAACCACCAAGCTCAGAGAGCACCAAGGACCCCACAATTCAATCCTGAGCTACAAATATTCTCTTCTATTGATAGGCTTTTAAAAACACACACACCCATTGTGTTAGAGGACAAGAACTTGTTGTTCCAATTTTTTTTAAAGCATCTTGAAAAGAAAACTTTGAAAAAATAGCCATTTTGGGAGACGGAGGTGATATTTCTAACCAGCTACACTGAACTTGCAGAGCCGATAATAGCCCAAAGCAACTGTACTGCAGCCTTCGCGTAATAAGTACAAGCGATCTATTGCAAGATTCAACATTTGATTAAAGCATTTAAATTTTTAAACAAGGGAAATGCGGCTGGTCCGTTTCCCGATGCCCAGCGCTTTAAAACCTCTTACAGAGAATATGACTGCAGGGTAAATGATTTCAAGAACTGGCTATAAGGAACCAGAGCTCCTCGACTTACAACCTGAATTGAGCCCAGAATTTCTGTTGCTAAGAGAGACCCTTGCCAAGGGAATTTTGCCCGATTTTTTTACCTTTCTTCGCCGCGGTCGTTAAGCGAATCCCCGCAGTCGCACCAATGGATCACATGACCCCGGGACACCGTGACCGTCATAAATACAAGTCAGTGGCCAAGTGTTTGAATTTTGATCATGTGACCATGGGGGATGCTGGGATGGTCGTAAGTGTGAAAAACGGTTGCAAGTCGCTTCTTAAAGTGCTACTGTAACTTTGAACAGTCACTAAATGAATCGTTTGCACATTGAGGGCTACCTGTATTATACCTCTGTAAAGACAGTTGGGTTTACCTCTCACAATCAGGAGGCTGTCAGTTCAATCCTAGGTAGGGGCAGATACCTTCAGCTACTTCTGGAAACTTCAGGTTGCTCATTCCTGAAGACAATAAGACTGGAAAAGGGGTCTTTTGTACCAGTGGTTCAATGTGAGTGGATTTAGCAAAATGCTTGGAGCACATTAGGTCCCATGTTCCATCAAAAAACCGCTTGGAGAACATTAAGTCCCATGTTCCACCAAAAAAATGCTTGGAGCACATTAGGTCCCATGTTCCGCCAAAAAAACTGCTTGGAGAACATTAAGTCCCATGTTCCACCAAAAAACCCTGCTTGGAGAACATTAAGTCCCATGTTCCACCAAAAAAATGCTTGGAGCACATTAGGTCCCATGTTCCATCAAAAAACCAGTTGGAGAACATTAAGTCCCATGTTCCACCAAAAAAATGCTTGGAGAACATTAAGTCCCATGTTCTACCAAAAAATGCTTGGACAACATTAAGTCCCATGTTCCACCCAAAAAAACCTGCTTGGAGCACATTAGGTCCCATGTTCCGCCAAAAAAACTGCTTGGAGAACATTAAGTCCCATGTTCCACCAAAAAAAACCTGCTTGGAGAACATTAAGTCCCATGTTCCACCAAAAAACTGCTTGGAGCACATTAGGTCCCATGTTCCATCAAAAAGCCACTTGGAGAACATTAAGTCCCATGTTCCACCAAAAAAATGCTTGGAGAACATTAAGTCCCATGTTCTACCAAAAAATGCTTGGACAACATTAAGTCCCATGTTCCACCCAAAAAAATGCTTGGAGAACATTAAGATGTGGTTCCTCTCTGAGACACCCAAGCCGATCAAGCATTTTGGCCTCCATTGTATTTAGACCCGGTTAGTCAAAATCCTAAAAGTTCTACCAAGCTTCTCGAGAAAAATCGAAGACCTTCAACGGGTTCATGACGCTCTCTTGAATCCGTTTGTTTGTTTGTTGATCGGCGTTTTGATGAAATTGCCAACTGAAAAACGCTTTGTAGGGGGAAAACCCTCAGCTCTTCAATGATCAGTGCCCTCCGAGCAGAAATTCCCAAGTGTTACTTAGCAATGAATAATATGTAAATTAGAGAGGAGCAGATTGTAAATTAGATGTAAGCAGATTGACTTTGTGATGATGATTCAGCCCACCAATTTGTCACTGAGCATTGCCATGTATTCGGCAGCCTGTTGAAATGGTGCACATCTTTTGCTGCTGAGCAGTTCGTTCAGAATAATAGAGTTGGAAGGGACCTTGGAGGTCTTCTAGTCCAACCCCCTGCTCAGGCAGGAGATCCTATACCATTCTGTCCAATTGATTGTCCAATCTCTTCCTGATAACCTCCAGTGTTGGACCAAAGGTGCATTTTCAGGAGGCAACTGGACTTTCTTGGTTTTTTTTTCTTTTGAATACATTTTGCTTCTCATCCAAGAAAGCTTCTTCACCTCTGAAAGGATGCAAGGATACAAATGACCAGCTGTCTGCAAGGAATATAAATCCTTCCATTCCTCACTGGCTCCTTAATTCCAGGGTGCTCCTCTCCTTGATTAGTTTCCATCCTTTGCTTCTTATCCTGCCTTCCAGTGCTCTGGAAAATAAAATGACCCCCTCTTTATAATGCCTTGGTAAGGCCACATTTGGAATACTGTATTCGGTTTTGGTCACCACGATGTAAAAAAAATGTTGAGACTCTAGAAAGAGTGCAGAGAAGAGCAATAAAGAGGATTAGGGGACTGGAGGTTAAAATATACAAAGAACAGTTGTAGGAATTGGGTATGTCTAGTTTAATGAAGCAAAAGACCAGGGGGTGACATGATGGCAATCGTCCAATATCTCAGGGGATGCCACAAAGAAGAGGGGGAGCGGCCATAGGGGGAGCGGTGTTGCCCCCTGTGGATAGGGCGTGGAATCTGGGGGTCCTCCTGGATGTACGGCTCCGGTTGGAGGAACAGGTGGGGGCCATTGCCAGGGGGGCCTTTGCCCAGCTCCGCCTTGTTCGTCAGCTACACCCATTTCTGGACCGAGATGCCCTGCGCACAGTCACTCATGCCCTTGTTACCTCTAGACTCGACTACTGCAATGCTCTCTATTTAGGACTGCCCTTGAATACCATCCGGAGTTTGCAGCTGGTGCAAAATGCAGCGGCGCGGGTGGTGATGGGAGTTTCCTGATTCTCCCATCTTACCCCCCTCCTGTGCTGCCTGCATTGGTTGCCGGTTGCACTCCGGGTGAGATTCAAGGTTTTAGTTTTAACATACAAAGTCCTGCACGACACGGGTCCTCAATATTTAAAGGAGCGACTCCTGCCGATATCGAGTGCCAACCACCCTGTGCGAGCACATAGGCAAAGACTCCTTGGGGTCCCGTCGGCGGGCCAATGCTGGCTAGCGGTCCCTCGGCGACGAGCCTATTCTGTCGCGGCCCCTGACCTCTGGAACCAACTTCCCCTGAGGCTCCGCCTGGCCCCTGACCTCTGCACCTTCCGCCATGATTTGAAGACCTGGTTGTTTGACCAACCCGGGCTGTGACCCTTTTGTGGGGGGGGGGATGGGTTTTTAGACTTTTTAAGTATTGTAAATTTCATCTTATTCTTATTTTGGGGCTTGTGAATTCGGTTTAATCTTTTTTAATTATTTATGGTTGTTGTTTTTAGCTGTGAGCGCCCAGTCTTCGAGATGGGGCGCATACAAGTCCAATAAATAAATAAATAAATAAATAAATAAATAAATAAATAAATAAATAAATGGGAGGGAGTCAAGCTATTCTCCAAAGCACCTGAGGGCAGGACAAGAAGCAATGGATGGAAACTAATCAAGGAGAGAAGCAACTTAGAACTAAGGAGAAATTTCCTGACAGTTAGAACAATTAATCAGTGGAACAACTTGCCTCCAGAAGTTGTAAATGCTCCAACACTGGAAGTTTTTAAAAAGATGTTGGATAACCATTTGTCTGAAGTGGTGTAGGATTTCCTGCCTAGGCAGGGTGTGGACTAGAAGACCTTCAAGGTCCCTTCCAGCTTCTGTTCTATTCTATTCTATTCTTTGTGGCAACCCCTTAGATATTGGAACTTTGCTTTTCAGAATTACTAACCCTTCTTTAACTTGGTTTAGAGCAGCTCGAAATCAGGTGGCAGTTTCTCAAGCAAAATAAAATGGATACTTTCATAACACCACCACTCCTTCCATTCCTCAAGCCCTCAAAAGCTATTGGAGTGTGGCCCATGGTCCTTTTTACTTCTACGGATCTCAAAAGGTTGAGAACAAGGAACAGCAGAAGACATTTAACAATGCCTCGGTTCTCTGTTTTTGCTAATTTTGGAAAGACAAACATGTCTTCATGCAAAGGCAAATCCAATAATTGGTTTACTGACACAGGGCACTTCCTTCCTGATTAAGATGTGCCTTAAATCAGGTCACAAACAAACAAACACACACATACACTTCTCTGAAGGTGAACTACCAAGTTGTCATTCTCCTTGATGGATCTTAATGGAATGGAATGGAACGGAATGCAACAGAGTAGAACAGAACAGAACAGAACAGAACAGGAAAATAGAATGAAATGGAATGGAATAGAAAAGAATAGAAAAATAAAATGGAACAGAACACAACGGAACAGAATGGAACAGAATAGCTGAGTTGGAAGGGACCTTGGAGGCCTTCTAGTCCAACCCCCTGCTTTGGCAGGAAACCCTATACCACTTCAAACAAATAATTGTCCATTTCATCTTGAAAACTTGCAGCACTTACAACTTCTGGAGGCAAGTTGTTCCACTGATTAATTGTTCTAACTGTCAGGAAATCTCTCCTTGTTTCTAAGTTGCTTCTCTCCTTCATAAGTTTCCATCCATTGCTTCTTGTCCTGCCTTCTGGTGCTTTGGAAAATAGCTTGACTCCCTCTTCTTTGTGGCAACCCCTGAGATACTGAAACCCTGCTAGCATGTCACCCTAAGTCCATTAAACTAGACATACCCAATTGCTGCAACCGTTCTTTGTATGTTTTAGCCTCCATTCCCCTAATCATCTTGGTTGCTCTTCTCTGCGCTCTTTCCAGAGTCTCAACAACTTCTAGGATATCCGCAAACCGAGAGACACAGTAAGGCAGGAGATCTTGGAGATGTAGGAATGGATGGTTGAGATGCTTCAGAGAGCTGCAGCACAGAAAGGCTAATTTTACTGCAGGTTTCAAATACACTTCAGCTGAGGCGGGTGGGGGGAATGAAGAATAAAAAGAAGACTTCAGCTGGCAAACACAGAGGGTGGCGTAGGCTCATTCAGTTGAGAAACTTAACCTGGAGCAGCGCAAAAATTCCATACAGGCATTCCCTAAATCCCTTAACACCCTGGCTTCACCACTTTGTAGCAAGTTGTCCTATATAAGTCAGCAAGGAGATGAAATAGAAGGAAAGGTTGCTTTTGGCCAGGCCAATGCTTCAATTAAATCTGAGAAACTTATTTACTTAGAATGGAATAGAGCTGGAAGGCACCTAAGAGGTCTTCTAGCCCAGCCCCCTGCTCAAGCAGGAGACCCTATACCATCTCAGACAAGTGACTGTCCAGTCTCATCCCAGACAAGGAAGGAAAAGAAGGAAAAGAAGGAAGGGAAGGAAGGAAGGAAGGAAGGAAGGAAGGAAGGAAGGAAGGAAGGAAGGAAGGAAGGAAGGAAAAGGAAAGAAGTGATGGGACACCCACAACTTCTGAAAGCAAGCAATTCCACTGATTAACAGAACAACAGATTTGGAAGGGACCTTGGAGGTCTTCTAGTCCAGTCCCCGTTTGTGCAGAAGATCCTATACCATTTCAGACAAATAGTTGTTCAGTCTCTTTTTGGAAGCCTCCAGTGATGGAGAATCCACAACTTCTGATGGCAAGCAGTTCCACTGGTTAATTGTCCTCATTGTTAGGAAGTTTCTCTTCAATCCCAGGTTGCTTCTCTTCTTGATTAGTTTCCATCCATGGTTTCTTGTCCTGCCCTCTGGGGCTTTGGAGAATAATAACATTCTCCAAAACTTCCTAATAGCGAGGTCAATTAACCAGTGGAACTGCTTGCTACCAGAAGTTGTGGGTGCTTCATCACTGGAAGTTTTTAAAAAGAGACTATATATCAACCTACCTGAAATGGTATATGGTCTCCTGCTTACAAAACCTCCATAGTCCCTTCCAGCTCGATTCTATTCTAATTCTAACTGTGGAATCAGGCTGGAGTATAACAAAATGGACAAAAGTGAAGAGGGGGGAAATCTGGATACTTCCTGAATGTAGTGTAGACATTGTTGATCTCTATGTGCCTGTTGATGACCCATTTATCTGAGTGCCAGGCTTCCAGCAATTCTCTGGCATTTTTGCACTGGGCTTGGTTTTGAATGCTCACAGTTTCCCAGTTGAAAGGATGGTTAGGTAAGTCTGTCCACGTGTTGTGAAATTGGGAAACTTTGTGGCTGTGTTGCGATAGGAAAGTAGTAGAGGCACATGGGTGGGAAGGACTAGGAGGCTGGAGAAAACTTCGCCGCTGCTGTGTTTTATGGTCGAGCTCACTTGTTACTGCGAATGTCAAGGACCTAAGAAGCATTATTTTCCTGAAAGGGAGCACATTATCTATGCAGACATGTATCTGTGCACAAAAGGGAAGCTACTGAAGTTCAAGGAAAGACTGTAACTCAATTGTCATTGCAGAACTGAGGCGGGTTTTGTTTTTCTTTTTGAAGTCGGTGTTGTCAGAACAGAGGACAATTATACCTTGGCTGAACAGTGTGTGGCTTCAATTTGTCCTTCCAATTTCTCCCTAATCTCTTCAGCTCCTATGCATGCCATTTATCGTGCCAAATAATTCCCACTTTTCTGATTTCTTTTACAATGCATCCTCTGTCAACCGAGAGGTGTTGGTTTTTTACTTCTTAACAGTGTTTATTCCATTAGCTGGACTTTTGACCCACTGGGATATAAACATGGGAAATTCAAGTGGATCCATAAAATGTGATAAGACAGTTTTAAGCAGGGATCAGACCAATCCGTGAAAGACAGGATTAGCAGCAGAGGTTAGGAATCTGGGGATCAGTCATGAAGACTACAGAGAGAGGACAATTATTTGTTGGCTGAACAGTGTGTGGCTTAGATTTGTCCTTCCAAGTTCTCCCTCGTCTCTTCACCTTCCTACACCATTTATCACACCAGTAATCTATAGCAGGGGTTGCCACCCTTTTGGACCTCAGGGACCACCAAACTCATAATTTTAAATCCCGCGGACCACTAATATGAATTTTGACTGACAGTGGCTTGCTGACGTTGGTAGGAAAGTGGGTCCCATATTCCAGAGCTGTAGTAGGCACAGGACTGGCCCTTTGGTCATCCCAGAGCAGCTGTTCCTCCATCCAGGTGCACCGGCTGCTCCGGGATGACCAAAGGGCCAGTCCTGTGACTACTGCACCTCTGGAATATGGGACCCACTTCCCCACCAACATCAGCAAGCCACCCCGGGGCAGATTTCCCTCCCCCATCATTCCAGTTCCAGCTCACATGGTTCTACTCAAGGTAAGGTTTGTGCTCGGCCGAAGGGTGGGGGCCAGCAGGTGGGCAGGCCATGTGGGTGGCGCAACCCACGCAGCCTGGATTAATTGCTTTGGGGGGACATTTCTCTGCGGACCACCAAAATTTTCTCACGGACCACCAGTGGTCCCTGGCCCACCGGTTGGCGACCACTGATCAATAGAGACTCTCAGTCATCCAGGTCCTGATTGTCCCAAAGATGTTTTTTTCAAGAGGCAACTGGACTTCCTTGTTTTTTCTTTGAAGATGTTTCACTTCTCATCCAAGAAGATTCTTCAGCTCTGACAGGACAGTGGGGAATGGAAGGATTTATACTCCTTGCAGACAGCTGGTCATTTGCATCCTTTTAGAGGGTCCTTGAGGCCATTTGGAGATTTACTTGTGTCCTCGGGGTCACCTGAGTGGTGCTCCTGGTTCTTGTAGTCTCTGGAAATTCCTACTCCCACACCATTTAATAGGGCTTGGGAATTCTGCAAGTTGAAGCCCATGTATCTTAAAGCTGCAAAGGATGAGAAACATTGCTTTGAATGGTCAATCTTAGCAGATCACCAAACATTTTCTCAAGGAGACCATTTCTTCCTCCCTTGGTCTGCAAAGATTTCTTCTGAATGCCCTTGTGCTGTGCCAGTGAGATACACACTTTCCTACAAGAAGCACACATTTCATTAAAGGGGATTGAATTACTCCGAATACCCAGGGCGGATTAACTCAATTGTTCTAATTTTCTTTCATGGATTTCCTTGATCATCTGCAGTGAAGACGATACAAGAAGGTGGTTTTTTTTTTTAGAGTTGCTTTAAACAAAACCAAAGAATTTGACAGGTCAGAATGATGTAAACTTGGTTAGTCTCTGCATAGCCTGAATGGAAAACAGAATAAAAACAGAGTTGGGAGGGACCTTGAAGGTCTTCTAGCCCAACCCCTTCTCATGCAGGGGACCTTATACCATTCCAATTGTGGACATCAGTTGAGGACTACCTATAGTTAAGAGAAAGAAAATGTAGTGCTAACATAGGAATATGTCTATAGGAATATAGGAATAGAACATAGTTAGGCAATTATAGGTTAAATAAAAATAGACATGAAATAAGTGTAAAGTTAGTAATAGGAGATAATACAATAAAATAGAATTCAGAATAACAGAGCTGGAAGGGACCTTGGAGGTCTTCTAGTCCAACCCATTGTTCAAGCAGGAGACCTTTTACCAAAGCTTGTCCAATTCTTGTTACAAACCTCCAGTAATGGAGCACCCAGAACCTCTTGGAGGCAAATCATTCCACTGATTAATTCTCACCTTCTTTGCTCAGGAAACAAGTTTGACCACTGGTTAATTGTTCTGCCAGGAAATTTCTCCTGACTTCTAGGTTGTTTCAGTCCTTGGATAGCTTTTCATCCGTTGCTTCTTGTCCTGCTTTCAGGTGCTTTGGAGGATAGATTGACCCCAGGGGTGGGATTTTACCAGTTCACACCTATTCGGTTGAACCGGTTGTTAACATTCTAAGCAGTTTGGAGAACCAGTTGTTAGAAGAAATTACTGGCCTAATCCTGTAAGGAAGGCAGGAAGGAAACATTCTGGTGTTGCTTACAGAAACTGCCTCTCCGTTAACCCTTATTACATTCTTGGCAGGACTAGACTTCCTGTCTCTGGAACATCCCTGGAGTTTTTTCCCTTCCTTTGCTGGTACTTTGCTTGTGTGGAGTGACCATTCAAAGTTACAATGGCACTGAAAAAAATGACTTATGACCATTTTTCACACTTACGACTATTGCAGCATCTCCACAGTCATGAGAGGCCAGACGAGGAGATGCATGCCTCGATGTGAGTGATATTGAGTTGGCCACGCCCAGCCAATAACATGACTACCAAGCCATGCCCACCCAGTCACATGACCACCAAGCCACGCCCATCAACTTAGCCATGCCCACAGAACCAGTTGTTAAAAAATTTGAATCTCACCCCTGATTGACCCCCTCTTCTCTATGACAGCCCTGAAATATGTTTGTCTTCATCATTACTTTCCTGAGCAACATTACCCCAGGAGATTTTGAGACTTTGGAGAAAGTGCAGAGAAGAGCAACTAAGATGATTACAGGCCTGGAGACTAAAACATATGAAGAGCAGTTGCAGGATTTGGGTTTGGCTACTCTAGAGAAAAGAAGGACGGGGGGGGGCAGGATAGCGGTAGTCCAGTATTTGAGGAGCTGCGACAAAGAAGAGGAGGGTCATGTATTTTCCAAAGCAGCAGAAGGCAGGACAAGAAACAAAGGTTGGAAACTGATCAAGGAGAGAAGCAACCTGGAATTAAGGAGAAACTTCCTAACAGTGAGGACAATTTACCAGTGGAACTGTTTGCCACCAGAAGTTGTGGATCACTGGAGGTGTTTAAGAAGAGATTGGACAGCCATCTGTCTCAAATGGTGTAGGGTCTCCTGCTAGAAGACTTTCAAGGTCCCTTTCAGATTCTGTTCTATTCTGTTCCGTCCCGCCCCATGCCATCCTATTCTATTTTTCTCTAATTCTATTCTTTCTCTAGTTCAATTCTATTTTATTCCATTCTATTATTTCTCTAATTCTATCCTATCCTATCCTATTCTAATGACTGAACAGTCACTTGTCTGAAATTGCATAGGGTCTCCTGCTAGAGCAGGGGGGTTGGACTAGATGACCTCCAAGGGCCTGTCCAGCTCTATTCTTGATTGAACTCATTCCCTTGCAGCAATTGCCTGTCTTTCTGGATCCAAATCCTTCTTCCCTCCCAAATTCCAGTTCACTTGATCAACTCTTGCAGGAGCCCAGCCGTCTTCCCTGGCAAGGCCTAACACACAGCTGATTTTTAATGCTCTTTAAAAGGCACCTAAGTGGCTTGTAAACCCCCTAATTTCTCTGACAACAAGCCTCCTCTAAATATGCATGTATATAATAATCATCATTAGCGTGGAATGGCTCGGCCGTCTGCTGCCTGGTTTGAAAGATGAATGGCATTAATCAACAGGATGCCTTCAGAACTTTTGGCAAGTCGTTTGTTATGCTAATTGGGCCACTTAATGCAAACTGTTGGATGGGTGTTGATCTTTTGACAGCCCACGGCTGATGGGCATTTAATTACTCCGCATATGCAAACAGCTCCCATTGCCCCAACGTTCTAGATCACAAAGAAGGGGGCTACTACTAAATTACCTGGCCAGGCTTTCTGGGACATTGGGAAAGCAAGTGAGCAGTGGTAGGTTTCCAAATATTTTCCTACTGGTTGTATGAGAACTGTAGATTAGAAACATATTTGCCAGTTCTCCGAACTAGTCAAATTTTTCGCAACCGGTACGGTTGAACCGGTGCGAACCGGCTGAATACCACCTCTGCAAGTGAGCCAGTACAGATCCAGGTATCCAACACATTCTTCATTTCCTAAATGCTGTCCTGTTGAGTTTGCTCGCTCAACAGCGAGACCCCAGTGAAGCAGGCACAAGCGGTACCTGCATTTTCTGCATCACATGAGAAAAGCACATCTTCAAGCCTGTCCTTACTACTTTCTATAGAGCAGGGGTGTCAAACTTAGGTGACTTTGGGCCAATCCCAAGAGATGGAGAGTTCTAGTCCCATCGTACACACAAAAGCCAGTTGGGTGACTTTGTGCCAATCACCAGGAGATGGAGAGTTCTAGTCCCGCTTTAGGCACGAAAACTGGCTGAGTGACTTTGAGACAAGCACCAGGTGATGGTGAGTTCTAGTCTTCCCTTAGGCATGAAAGCCATCTGGGTGACTTTGGGCCAGATCTTCTCTTTCAGCCCAGCCCAATACACAGGGTTGTTGTTGTTGTTCTTGTGGGGAAAATAGGAGGAAGGCATACTATGTATGCTCCCCACCTTTTTTATTTTAATTTTTTTTAAAGTTTTATTAATGAACAACAAACAGAAAAAAACATTAAAAACAATGAACATGATGCATACTTAATGAAAGTACAAATTTACATATGTATATAAATATTAATCATCTTAGCTACAGTTACTCCATTCTTTTTTTTTTAAGCCAGTGGTAAAACTTCTCCCAAATTCTATAATAATCAGATTCAGTCTTATCTTTTAATTCTTGAGTTATTCTGTCCATTTCAGTGCACGACCAAATTTTTCTAATTATTTCCATCTCTTCTGGCATATCATTTCCTTTCCATCTCTGGGCAAAGGCTAGTGGTAACATGGATTATTAAATATATTACCTCTTTATTGTATTTCCCCACATTGATTCCTAATAAGAAAATTTCGGGTCTGAACTCCATTTTAATTTTACACATCTCTTCTAACCAGTTTCTGATTTTCAACCAATATATTTGGGCTTTTTCACATTTCCACCATACATGGTAATATGTTCCAATTTCTTTATTGCATTTCCAACATTTAGGAGATACTTTCGGATACACTTTTGCTAATTTTGATGGGGAGATGTGCCATCGATAAAACATTTTTAGTAAATTTTCTTTATATGATGCTGCCAGATATGCTTCCCACCTTGAGTTATGTATAAAGTAATAACAGTTGGATAAAGATTGAATAATCCAATAAAAAAATCATTCAAATAGACCTAACAGCAGAAGCAGGAAGCAAGCTGTCTCTGCAGGGTTGTGTACCAGCACATTTATATATATAAAAAAAGACCTCTTTAAAATTATGCCAGGCGTGCAGTCATTAAACAATTCCACTTGCTAACCCGGTGGAAAGAAATGCCAGCTGTCTTTGAAGTTCCCCAAAGAGCCGGAGAACAAGTCAGCCCCAACGGTCAACATCAAACCATTAATCATCCATTAGGTGAGGTGGCTCACTTATGTCATCTGTCACTCGGTAATGCATGCAAATCACTCTCTGGGTAACATTTTCCAGGTTGACATTTTCCAGGGTTGGCTCTGGGATCAACCTTGAGGTTTTTGGGCGAGGAGGAAAAAGCCGAGTCGAGAAAAATTAAGGTTTTGTTGAGAAGAGCCAGGGGTGGCAGCTCAAGTCTATAAAGAAGGAAGGGCCGTTCCATCAAATGCTTTGCTGGACATGTTAGGAAAGGAAATAGCCCCTAAAGGCGTCGAGTAAATAGAGAGTCACCTCTCACTCCGAGTCAATGCCATGACTATGAAACAGGAGGCTTAACTTCAGAAACATGTGTTTGCCTGTAGACTACGAAGTGCTGGACAAGAATAGACTATGAGGTCCTTGATGCTCTCTGAGCTTGGTGGCTTTCTTGCAGATGTTTCCTGATCCAAGTAGGGAACTTCATCAGGGCTAGAAGGGAGTGGGGTTCACTCTCTGTTTACCCCAATCAAAGAACTAAAACTCAGTAAATAGCCCAATCAAGGAGCTACTAAGAACACTCCACCAATATTGACCTAGCAATTCAATACCATATAGAAATAAGAGTGGGATTTGTGGAGAGAAGGAGAAGGAGAAGTTGTTCTTGGTGCTCTCTGAGCTTGGTGGCTTTCTTGCAGATGTTTCATGACCCAAGTAGGGAACTTCATCAGTGGTAAAGGGAGTGGGGTTCATGGAGAGGAGGGGGGGAGGACTGTGGGTTCCATGGTGCCCTCTGAGCTTGGTGGCTTTCTTGCAAATGTTTCATGACCCAACTAGCTAATGTCCTCAGTGCTAGAAGGGAGGCTTTGCTCTCTGTTAACCCCAATCAAGGAACAATAAATTCAGTAAACAGCCCAAACAAGGAGCCACTAAGAACACTCCCACCAACACTGACACAGCAAGTCAATACCATATAGAAATAAGAACAAATCCCACTCCCATCTAAAAATGATGATGTTACCTAGTTGGGTCA
>CM019149.1:305296117-305309488 GCA_009733165.1 Naja naja
GAGAATAGAAAGAAGGAAAGAAAGAAAGAAAGAAAGAGAAAGAAAGAAAGATGGATGGATGGATAGATAAGGGAGGGAGGGAGGGAGGGAGGAGAATAGAAAGAAGGAAAGAAAGAAAGAAAGAAAGGAAAAAGAAAAGAAAGAAAGAAAGAAGGATGGATGGATGGATGGATGGATGGATGGATGGATGGATGGATAAGAAGGAAGGAGCACCTGAAGGCAGGACAAGAAGCAATGGAGAGACGCTACCTGGAACTAAGGAGGAATTTCCCTGACAGTGAGAACAATTAAGCAGTG
This sequence comes from Naja naja, assembly GCA_009733165.1. Taxonomy (NCBI): domain Eukaryota; kingdom Metazoa; phylum Chordata; class Lepidosauria; order Squamata; family Elapidae; genus Naja; species Naja naja. The sequence goes on from CM019149.1 coordinate 305,296,415, forward strand.
GATTAATTGAACTACTTGCCTTCAGAAGTTGTGGATACTCCAACACTGGAGGCTTTTAAGAAGAGACTGGAGAGGCATTTGTCTGAAATGGTATAAGGTCTCCTGCTCAAGCAGAGGGGTTGGACTAGAAGACCTCAAAAGTCCCATCTGACTCTGCTATTCTGTTATCCTGCTGTTTGACACAGGCCTCCCTCCTCCTGACAAAGCAATCTAGGCAGATGCTCCTCAGAGTAAAGAGTGAGGAGGAAAGACCTCAAGCTTTCTCATAAGCCACCACCACCTCCTCCGAGTCCTGCCTGGCAGCCGATACCAAGATGGAGTGATGCTTAATCCACAAAGCAAATGTTTGCTCGGATGAAGCCACCCCAAAGGTTGCTACTCTGTAAAAATGTATTAATCTGGGTAAATATTGCATCGGAAAGACTAACTGCTTTGTTTGGGCTGAATTCCCACACCTCCTCAGCACCGTCAAGTCTGGGTTAACATGTGCTAACAATCCATCACCCGGTGGAAAAGGAAAATGGCAGCCAGGAATAGAAAAAAAAAAGAGGTCACAATGGAATAATTTATATGGCGTTAGAGTCACTGAGGGTAATCATGGAGAGAAATGAGGAGCTCACATGGATAACTGGTGTTTGCAGGAACGGCAAACTATTCACTTACTACGGGTAGCCTTCAACTTACTGTTTTAAAGAAGGAAGGAATGAAGGAAGGAAAAGGAAGGAAAGAAGGGGGAGGGAGGGGGAGAGGGAAGATAAGACAACTTAAGAAGCAAATCTCTTCAAATTAACAAAAAAAAGAAGAGATTGTGTGGTTTTAAAGAAGGAGGGAAGGAAGAAAGGAGTGAGGAAGGAAAGTGAAGGTAAAGGTAAAGGATGGAAGGAAGGAAAAGGAAGGAGGGAAGGAAGAGAGGAAGGAAAAGGAAGCAAGGAAAGAAGGAAGGAAAAAGAAGGAAGGAAGGAAAAGGAAGAAGGAAGAGAGGAAGGAAAAGTTAGGAAAGAAGGAAGGAAAAGGACGGAAGGAAGGAAGGAAGGAAGGAAGGAAGGAAGGAAGGAAGGAAGGAAGGAAAGAAGTGATGGGGCACCCACAACTTCTGAAAGCAAGCAATTCCACTGATTAACAGAACAACAGATTTGGAAGGGACCTTGGAGGTCTTCTAGTCCAGTCCCCTCTTGCAGGAGATCCTATACCATTTCAGACAAATGGTTGTTCAGTCTCTTTTTGGAAGCCTCCAGTGATGGAGAATCCACAACTTTCGAAGGCAAGTTTTTCCACTGGTTAACTGTTCTCACTGTCAGGAAATGTCTCCTTAGTTCTAAGCTGCTTCTCCCCTTGATTAGTTTCCACCCATTGCTTCTTGTCCTGCCTTCAGGGGCTTTGGAGAATAGCTTGACTCCCTCTTCTTTGGGGCAGCCCCTGAGATATTGGAACACTGCTATCATGTCCCCCCAGTCCTTTTTTTCTTTAGACTAGATATGAACCTGTTTAATATTGAACTAGTCCAGGTGAACCCCTTAGATGACACACCAGATCTTTCTAGGACAGTGTGACCCCATGCAAGACCAAAGTTGGCAATTCTCCCTGGACAAAGAACCCCAAAATTCTGTCTGATCTGCAGGATGTCCCATGATAAAACAGGGCATGCTGTGCAGAAGTCACAATTCATGAAACTGACAACGGGATTATTAGCCCCTGGTTGTTTCAGACGGCAATTGCCATTGGCCACTGGGTCACTGGGCTTGCTGTGTGAAACTGATGGGTATTGTAGTCCAAGGTTGACTCAGCCTTCCATCCTCTCGGGATAGGTAAATTGAGGACCCAAGATTGTTGGGGGCAATTAGCTGACCTTGTAACAATGCCGCTTAGTAATAAGCAGGCATATACAATGGAATGAAGGCTATTGCTGAGCACACTGGGTTGTATCCCAAAATTGTGTCAGCCTGAGTCTTTGGAGAAGGGCGGCATATAAATGTAATTAAAAAAAAAAAGATGCATAGGTTTGGCAAAACCTGGCAAACCAAGCTTCTGTAGAGCCCAAGATCTAACATTTCTTTGAATGTTAGATTCTTTTAACACGGGCTAGAAAAATAAAGCAGGAGACCCATTAAAAAAAAACCACACAACGAAACGTGATTATAAATGGCAGAAAACATTTTGCATTGCACGGGGAGTGCAAATCAGCCCGATAAATGCTTACTCACATGTCAATTCTTGGAAGCTCACTTGACCTGCACTAACCGGAGATGGAAAGGAAAGAAGGCAGGAAGGAAGATGTAGAAATAATATCTGCTTGGATGGGCCTGGTTTTTAATGCTGTGTTTGTAATTCGACACAATTCCATGTCTAATTTGATATGTAGAACATCTGATGAAATGCAGTTGATGGAAAAAGGCAGATTTAAGGCTGCAGGGTTAGTATTACTGTTCCTTTGCCCATCAGCTTCTCTGAAGACAGCAACACTTACTTAAGCGTAAAAATGTTCCTGATTTTGCCTGTAACATGTGAGAAGGAGGGGGGAGGGAGGGGGGAGAGGAAATGAAGAGAGGAGAGCGGGAGGGAGGAAGAAAGGGAGGAAGGAAGGGAGCAAGGAAGATAGGAGCGAGAAGAAAAGCCGAGGAAAGGAAGATGAGGAGGAAGAAATAGGAAGGATAGAAGAAAGAAGGAAGATATGAGGAAGGAAGGATGGAATAAGTGAGAGAAGGAAGGAAGATGGGAGGGAGGGAGGGAGGAAGAGAGGAAGGATGGAAGGAAGGAAGATAAAGGAGGAAAGAGGCAGATGAGAAGAGAGGAATGAAAGATGAGAAAGCCGATAGGATTGATTGGAAGGAAGGAAGGAGTGGGGGAAAGGAGGGAAGGATGAGATAAGAGCAAGCAAGGATGGAAGGATGGAAGGGAGGGAGGAAGATGGAAGGAAGGAAAGAAGGAAGGAGTGGTGGAAGAAAGGAGAGGGGCACGAGTGAGATGAGAGCAAGGAAGAATGGAAGGGAGGGAGGGAATAAGGAATGAGTAACTATATATGCTGAAGATTGCAAAGAGATACAAAAGATGTCTCGATGTTGATTATAATGTATAAAGTTTTCATTTTATGTTTTTAAAATTTCAAAACTTAATAAAATTTATTATAAAAAAAGGGAGGGAGGGAGGGAGGAAGAAAGATGGAAGGAAGGAAGAAGGGAAGAAAAGAAGGAAGTCGGACAATTTCCAGAATATTTCTGTTCTCCTGCTCCGTCTGCACACAAGCAACCAATTTTTCTGCACCAAAAAGACCCAAAGCAGTGCCAAACGTGGAGGAGGAGGAGGAGGAGGTGGCCTGCCCTCGCGCACTAATTTAATTCTCTAATCCCTCTATAATTCTTGCTGCTGTTTACCCACTGATAAAGTGTGCCAGACGGACACATCTGTGCAACCTGATCGCCCATCTTCAAGGCTATTTACTGAAAGCAGATGACTATGGAAACGGGGAGAGGCAGTCTTGAAGGAATAGATTAGCAGGGGGCTTCTAATCTTGCACGCTTCTTCACCACCATCTCCAATTCCTCCTGCCTGCTGTGCTTGTGCAAACGCTCCAGAGGTGGAATCTTGCTCGAGAGATTGAGAGAAGGTGGGGGATAAGCTAGTCAACCCCACCCCCCAGTGATTTGTTCCTTCTTTCCCAGGAGTCCCTTCTCGGCATAAGTTAAGCAAACAACGGTGCTTCCATCTCCAAAGGTTCCACCTTCACACGTATCAAATGAACTGAGAATAAATTCCTTATCTTCCATGTGGAATTCATGGCTTGCTGTAAGAGAGACCGGTGTTTCTCAACCACGAAAAGTTGTGTGGATTAAACAGGGGTCAACCTTGGGCCACAGGCCATGGCCCACAACTGGGCTTCCGCCCATTCAGAAGCGGACTTCAGAAGCGGCAGGAGAGCATGTGCACACCTGTGAAGCTCCATTAGAATGGAATAGAATAGAATAAATTAAGAGTACAATAGAATAGAATAGAATAGAATAGAATAGAATAGAATAAAATAGAACATTGGAATGAAGAATGGAATGGAATGGAATGGAATAGAATAGAATAGAATTTTGGAATGAAGAATGGAATGGAATGGAATAGAATAGAATAGAATAGAATAGAATAGAATAGAATAGAATAGAATAGGATTTGGAATAGAATAGAATAGAATTTTGGAATGAAGAACGGAACGAAATGGAATGGAATGGAATGGAATGGAATAGAATAAATAGAATTTTAGAATGAGAATGAATAGAATAGAATAGAATAGAATAGAATAGAATAGAATAGAATAGGATTTGGAATAGAATAGAATAGAATAGAATTTTGGAATGAAGAACGGAACGGAATGGAATGGAATGGAATGGAATGGAATGGAATAGAATAGAATAGAATAGCATAGAATAGAATAGAATAGAATAGAATAGGATTTGGAATAGAATAGAATAGAATTTTGGAATGAAGAACGGAACGGAATGGAATGGAATGGAATGGAATAGAATAGAATAGAATAGAATAGAATAGAATAGGATTTGGAATGGAATAGAATAGAACATTGGAATGAAGAACGGAATGGAGTGGAATGGAATGGAATGGAATGGAATAGAATAGAATAGAATAGAATAGAATAGAATAGAATAGAATAGAGCAGTGGTGGAATTCAAATATTTTTACCACTAGTTCAGTGGGTGTGGCTTGGTGGGTGCACTTTGCATGCATGCACACACTTTGCATGCGCGCCCCAAACACACACACTTTGTGCAGGCACAAAGACGTTTGTGCAGGCGCAGAGGCATTCTAACTCGCCTCCTGCAAGCCTGCATGATCCCAGTCGCTTCCGCAGCTACTCTGCTCTGCTGCACAGAGCAGCTGCGCTTCAAATTCAGAGGATAAAGGTGAGTATGGGAGCCCAGGCGGGTGGTGTGCCCAACAGCAGAGCGGTGCAGAGAACCGGTTCACTCTCCGTTGCTCATCGCCGCTACCGGCTCAGCAGAACCGGGCAGAACCAGTAGAATACCACCACTGGAACAGAGTAGAAATAAGAGTAGAATAGAATAGAATAGAAATAAGAGTAGAATAGAATTAAGAGTAGAATAGAATAGAACAGAACAGAATAGAAATAAGAGTAGAATAGAATAGAATTAAGAGTAGAATAGAATAGAAATAAGAGTAGAATAGAATAGAATAGAACAGAACAGAATAGAAATAAGAGTAGAATGGAATGGAATGGAATAACAGTGTTGGAAGGGACTTTGGAGGTCTTCTAGTCCAACCCCTGCTCAAGCAGGAGACCCTAGACCACTCCCAAACAAATGGTTGTCCTATCTCTTCTTTAAAAACCTCCAGTGATGGAGCACCCACACCTTCCTAAGGCAACTTCCATTCCACTGATGAATTAACACAATAAGAGAGCTGGAAGGGGTCAAACAGACATAGTTCACACACCTCTTATCTAAAACAAGAAGTACCAGGAACAACAGAACAACAGAGTAACAGGTCAGAAGGGACTTTGAAGGCCTTCTACACCAACCCTCTGCTTATGCTTCAATCAGAATTGAACTGGGAGGAAACTTAGAGATCTTCTAGTCCAACCCCCTTTTCCACTTTAGCCATGAAATTTGTCTGAGTGATTTTGGATCAGTCACCAGGAGACAGTGAGTTCTAGTCCTGCCTTAGGCATGAAAGCCAGCTGGGTGATTTGCAGCCTCTTCCTCTCTCTCAGAACCAGCCCACCTCACAAGGTTGTTTTTGTGGGGATAGCAACAGAAGGAAGCTGCATCAGATATGTTCACCACCTTGTGTTATTTATTAAAAAATAACAGAAGGCGGAATAAATACAAAATAAATAAAATTGCCTCCGCAAGGGAAGAGAAGCCAGGCAGGGGAAAAAAACAGAAACAAAAAAGCCCATCTTCCAATACGGCCCAAAATGGGCCCTGCATGATTTTCCTGCCATGTATAATCCCCGTTTGAGCTTTCAAAAGTCAGTGACCTGATTTTTCGTTTTCAGCCAGGAAATCCCCCATTGGCTGCTATGTGCAACATTACCTGGGGTTTAACAGAGATGCAAATAAGGGGAAAATATATATATATAGTTTGGAAAAATGAAGGTTTTGTTGAAAAGAAGGGGATGATACAAGAAGAAGAAGAAGAAGATACTGAGGCCCCCAGAAAGAGAAGAGAGAAGAGCAACAAAGATGATGAGGGATCTGGAGGCTAAACTGTATGATGGAGACCCAAGGAAATGAGGTAGCTTTCAGCCTAAGAAACAGAAGGATGAGAGATGGCATAATATCAGTGTTCCAATATGTGAGGGGCTGCCACAAAGAAGAGGGGCTGCCACCTATTCTCCAAAGCACCAGAAGGCAAGACAAAGTGGAAACTTGGAGGTCTTCTAGTCCAGCCCCCTGCTAAAGCAGGAGACCCTAGGCCATTTAATGAAAGTGGCTGCCCAGTCTCTTCTTAAATGCCTCCAGTGACGGAGCAACCACAACTTCTGAAGGCAACTTCCATTCCACTGGTGAATTGTCCTGACTGTTAGGAAGGTTCTCCTCAATTCCAGGTTGCTTCTCTCCTTCATTAGTTTCCATCCATCATTTCTTGTCCTGCCTTCTGGGGCTTTGGAGGATAATTTGACCCCCTCATCTTCATAGGAGCCCCTCAAATACTGGAATACTGCTATCATGTCCCTCTAGTCCTTCTTTTCACTAGACTAGCCAAACTTCTGTATCTCTATCTCTACATCTCTACATCTATATCATCTCTCTATCTCTATCTATCTATCTATCTATCTATCTATCTATCTATCTATCTCTATCTAATCTGTCTCTGTCTTCTTCTTCTTCTTCTTCTTCTTCTTCATCATCATCATCATCATCATCATCATCATCATCATCATCATCATCTATCCATCCAAACATCCATCCATCACGTACCAAGGTCCCTTCCAGCTCTATTCTAATTCAAATCTATCTATCTATCTGTCTGTCTGTCTGTCTGTCTGTCTGTCTGTCTGTCTATCTATCTAATGTCTATCATCCTTCCTTCCTATTATCTATCTATCATCCATCTTCCTTCCTTCCTTTTATTTATCTGTCTATCTATCTATCTATCTATCTATCTATCTATCTATCTATCTATCATCCATCTTCCTTCCGTCCCATTATCTATCTATCATCCATCTTCCTTCCATCCTATTATCTATCTATCTATCTATCTATCTATCTATCTATCTATCTATCTATCTATCTTCCATCTTCCATCCCTATGTCTATCTATCTATCTATCTATCTATCTATCTATCTTCCATCTTCCTTCTGTCCTATTATCTATCTATCTATCTATCTATCTATCTATCTATCTATCTATGTATCATCCATCTTCCTTCCGTCCTATTATCTGTCTGTCTGTCTGTCTGTCTGTCTGTCATATCCATCTTCCCTTCCTTCCTTCTTTATTATCTATCTATCTATCTATCTGTCTATCTATCTATCTATCTGTGTATCATCCATCTTCCTTCGTCCTGTTATCTATCTATCTTGTCTGATCTTGATGCGTGCGTGCCCGATACTTGTCTGTCATCTGTCATCCATCTTCATTTCCATTCCGGCGCTGTGTCTGTCTATCTGTCTGTCTGTCTGTCTATCTGTCTGTCTATCATCCATCTTCCTTCATGTCCATTGTCTGTCTGTCTGTCTGTCATCTCTGTCTATCTGTCTGTCTGTCATATCTTCCATCTTCCTTCCGTCCTATTATCTATCTATCTATCTATCTATCTATCTATCTATCTATCTATGTATCATCCATCTTCCTTCCGTCCTATTATCTGTCTGTCTGTCTGTCTGTCTGTCTGTCTGTCTATCATCCATCTTCCTTCCTTCCTTGCTATTATCTATCTATCTATCTATCTATCTATCTATCTATCTATGTATCATCCATCTTCCTTCCATCCTATTATCTATCTATCTGTCTGTCTGTCTGTCTATCTATCATCCATCTTCCTTCCTTCCTTGCTATTATCTATCTACCTACCTACCTACCTACCTACTATCGCTATCTCTGGCATGTCCCAAACAGCCTTCATGTTTAGTGATCCAAACACCTCTGGGGGGGGGCAGGGGAAAAAAGGAGAAACTTTTCTAAGCAGCTTACTCAGCCGACATCAGAATAGCGTTCGAGCACAATGCTCGCAAAGTGTGCTTCCTTCCCACCCCCCTCCCACCAAAAAAATACAACCACGGTCTGTGGATCAAAAGGCTTTCAGCTCCTTTTCCATAGTTATAATTGGCTTATCACCCTTGCCTTTATTATGTACTTTCAGCTTTCATGAGGCTAAAAATACTCGGAGTTAATCACTAGTGATATAGACTATTAAGCTTTCCTGTAAACCAGCAAGAAAATGGAAAGGTATTTCTTCTGCCAAGGTTTTACAGTTGGGGGAGCAGGTGGGAGAGTAGAGAGGACCACAGCATCCCCCCCCCGCCCTTGAGATTAAAAAAATCTCTCGCTTAGATACTCCTGGTAGGATGGATTTACTATCTCATTACTGGAAGACTTTAATTATATCTGGGGCTTCTATAACAAATGGTGTGTGACGAGGTCATAAACAGAAATTTCAATGTATCAGATTTCTATACATTACAGAGATTATGGCTCAGATGTTTTTATTTTTTCCCCTATCCAAGAAAAATCAAAAGGAACACTTGGGAAGATGCACGAGGAATAGGACAACATCTTTGGGCTGGAAAAGGCCAGCGTCCATCTGAGGGATGCTTGGTGCTCTCTGAGCTGGGTTGTTTCCTTGCAGGTGTTTCATGACCTAACTAGGTAACATCATCAGAGCTAGTAAGGAATGTGTTGCTCTCAGTTTATATTCTAGTGGTTGAAAATAACTGAGAGTAAACAGGGAGCAAATCCCATTTCCTTCTAGCACTGATGATGCTACTTAGTCTGTGTAATGAAACATCTGCAAGTAAACAACCAGCTCAATGAACATGAAGGACCATTCATTTCAACCCTGAGCTACAGATATTCTCCATTATTGGCAATATCCATCTCCTGTTCAGCCTAGGACAGACAGGGGAAGGGAATTAATTTTGCCCAAGGGGCGACACGAGAAATGCAACCTGGAGGGCTGAACCAATGGAGCATGATTCAAAGTCCTCAAACTCAATTCCTTGGTCTTCAGACAGCCATCTGTCTGAAATGGTATAGACTCTCCCACTCGAGCAAGAGGTCAGACTAGATGACCTCCAAGGTCACTTCCATCTCTGTTATTCTGTGTCCTGTGAAAGCTCTCACATCTCCATCCCACCACACCCTAACATCACCTGAACAAGATGTTATTCTGTGTCCTGTGAAAGCGCTCGCATCTCCATCCCACCTCACCCTAACATCACCTGAACAAGATGCCCTGACCACGAAACGTTGAAGAATCTACAATTTGCTCAGTATCCATGGAGATTCTCACCCCCATCCAGGTTAAGGTTGTTCTCCAGAGTTGCTTTTTCCAAAAGGCAACTGTCAGAAGTCAGAGACAGCGCCAACGAACAGAGGACTGCAAGGAATACAAATCCTTTGGGACAATTTGCTCAACGCCTGTGGTTTGAAGAACAAGGTGGCTGCTCTGCACTTCTAGCAAAAATTGGAACCACAGCATGAGACCAAGGAACAAATACAAATATTTTTTTCTCGGTAGTAATTAATAGATGATTAATAAGAGGAACCCTTGGGGATGAAATAAGAAGCAGCATTTCCAACGACAGTGATAGGATGAAATGATAGGTGGTACCTGATGGTTGAGAGCCAATCTTTAAGTGGTTCTGAAATTGCACTACATAACAATATTTATCTGTGTCTCCTCTGGTACATGCCACAAACAAGGAGTGGAGCAACGTATCAGCTAAAAAAAGTAATTTCCATTAATCACTCGTTAATTATTAGTTAAGTGTCACCTTAATTTAAAGTGTGCTTCGGAGATGCCAAACGCAGCTGGATACGGGTGGTCCTCGACTTACGACTGCAGTGGAGCCCACTATTTCGGCATCTGTTTGATGAGATTTGCCCCATTTTATGACCTACCTTGCCACAGTTATTAAGTGAATCACTGCAGTTGTGAAATTGGTAACACAGTGGCTCAGGGAATCCGACTTCACCATTGGCTTTGGTTGTCAGAGGATCGCAAAAGGTGAACCAGAAGGCCAGACATAGGAGTAGTGGGTGGATACTGATCAAGGAGAGATTCAGTCTAGAAATAAGATTTTCTGACCGTGAGAACAATCAACCCATGGAACAGAAGTTGCCTTCAGAAGTTGTGGGAGCTTCATCCCTGGAGGCTTTCAAGAAGAGACTGGACTGCCATTTGCCAGAAATTTATTTATTTTTATTTATTTATTTGATTTGTCAATCGCTTACAAGGTAACAGGTATAAGTATAAACATAGCTGTGAATACATGAAATGGATACACATAAGAAAAATAAAAAGAAACAATAGGACAGGGACAGTAGGCACGTTGGGGCGCTTATGCATGCCCCCTACAGACCTCTTAGGAAAGGGGTGAGGTCAATAGTAGACAGTCTAAGGTTAAAGTTTTGGGGGTTTGGGGAAGAAACCACAGAGTCAGGTAGAGTATTCCAGACATTGACCACTCTGTTGCTGAAGTCGTATTTCCTGCAATCAAGTTTGGTGCAGTTAACCTTGAGTTTGTATCTATTGTGTGCTCTTGTATTGTTATGGTTGAAGCTGAAATGGTGTAGGATCTCCTGCTTGGGTGGGTGGGGGGGTTGGATTAAATGACCTACAAGATCCCTTCCAACTCTGTTAATCTATTAATCTGTTAATCTATTCAAGGAGAGAAGCAACCTGGAATGAAGAAGAAACTTCCTAATGATGAAAACCATCAACCGCTTGCCACCAGAAGTTGTGGGTGCTGGAGGCTTTCTTTTTCTTTTTTTTTAATAATAATAATATTTTTTATTTCAATCTACACATACATAACAATACATTAACTGTGTGACATCAACATAGCATACAGTTTAGTATAGGCAAGCTTAATGGTACCAATCATATCTCTTAATACCCACATTCACATTAAATCAAAATCCTTCCTTTCTTATTTTCAACATTCCAATACTCTTTCCTAATGCCAACCACCATATCAGTTAGACATACCTAATACTTTCATTGTTCAATTTCCTCCTCAATTTAAAACAAAACCAAACCAAACCAAACCAGGGGAACAAGAGTTGCCTTCAGAAGTTGTCGGTGGTCTAACATTGGAAGCTTTCAGGAAGAGATTGGACAGCCATTTGTCAAGAATGGTAAAGGATCTCCTGCCTAAGCAGATGTTTGAACAGAAGACCAGCACAGTTCTAGGCTGCATAAACAGAGGGATAGAATCAAGATCAGGTGAAGTGTTAATACCACTTTACCAAGCCTTGATAAGGCCACACTTGGAATACCACATCCAGTTTTGGTCACCACAATATAAAAAAGATGTTGAATTCTAGACAGTGTACAGAGAAGAGCAACTAAGAGGATTAGGGGACTGGAGGCTAAAACATACGAAGAACTGTTGCTGGAATTGGATATGTCTCGTTTAATGAAAAATGGGGTCTACCAGAGACCTGATAGCTGTGTTCCAATATCTCAGGAGTTGCCACAAAGAAGAGGGGGCAATTCTCCAAAGCCCCTGAAGGCAGAACAAGAAGCAATGGATGAAAACTAATCAAGGAGAGAAGCAACCAGGAATGAAGGAGAAAATTCTAAAAGTGAGGACAATCAACCAGCGGAACAACTTACCTTCAGAAGTTGTAGGTGCTCCATCACTGGAGGCTTTCAAAAAGAGACTGGACAGCCAATTGTTTGAAATGGTATAGGTTCTCCTATGAGCAGGGGGTTGACTAGAAGACCTCCAAGGTCCCTTCCAGCTAAATTCTGATTCTGTACCTGGAGGAAGACCTCATCTTACCATTTGAATCCCACAGCTAGAACTTGGGCCCAGAGCAACTCAAAATGTTCCCCTTCCTCATCAAGGCCAAACCCTAAAGAGCTCACGTCAGTTGGAACCTCATATCGGATGTTGTGCCAACTCATAAGGAACGTTCCTTACTCAATATCTTCCTTCTGAAGCAAGGGAGCAATTACAGACTTTTATTTACCTACCATAAAATGAATTGTTAGCCAGTGGGAGAATTCATTGTAGGGCAAGAGCGAACAGAAATGATTCGGTGACCTCTATTTCGCAGAGTGTGGACTATTTAAAGCAATTGGAAGAGGAGAAGACGAAGCATAAAAAGCTGGCCAGCTGTCTTCTTCTGAATCAGCCTTTGCTGATTTTCATTGCAATGCTTTGCTCCTATCATTGTTTTGGGGCAGGGGTGGGTCTCCAGCAGTTCTGTCTGGCTCTGTAGAACCGGTAGTTCTGAAGAGCAGCAGACATAGAACCGATTCTATGTCTGCTGCTGTTGTGGCCCATCCACCCACCCTGGGCTGTTACCTGATCTTTATTTCCTGCTTTTTCAACTTCAGCTGCTGTGCAAGGCACAGCTGTGGTGGAAAAGCAGGAACAAAATGTTGTTTCAAATGCTGCTGACAAAGATTTACAGGCGCGCGCAGCAGCATGCAGAGAAGCACATCGTAAATCACCAAACATTGTAAAACATCGTAAATCACCATGAACCGGTAGTTAACCCTGTCAGACCCCACCCCTGTTTTGGGGGATGTCTTCTGCTTTTCCAAGTTTTGATTTGCCCAGGGATAGAACAAAAGAAGGAGAGGTGTGGTCACTTCAATTTTTGATAGAATACGAGAATCTCACCCCCAGAGCGTGGTCATTTACTCAGAGAACTAAGTGACTAACTTCTGATAAGGAACAGCCAGATTTCACTATGGGAACCATAGTCAAAGAGAAGAGAAGATTTGTAGCTTGGGGTTGAATTGTGGGGTCCTTGGTGCTCTTTGAGCTTGGTGTCTTTCTTGCAGATGTTTCACTTCCCAACTAGATAACTTTATCAGTGCCACAAGGGAGTGTGGTTTGGAAGAAGAAGAAGAAGAAGAAGAGGAAGAAGAAGAAG
>CM019149.1:305491567-305519727 GCA_009733165.1 Naja naja
GTGTATATATATATTATATATATATATATAATATATATATATATATATATATATAATATATATGTTTTCGAGATTTTCACGGGTAAAGGTATGTAGGTCTTGGTGTATTCGGGTCTTGTCCCGTGTAAGGTTGAGAATACCTTGGCAACGTTTCGACGAAATTCATCCGTCATCTTCAGGCTGGTGTCTTCAGCTCGTCTCCTGGGAGAAGTGTGTGAAGGGCTGTTTTCCCTTTTAAAAACTCTAGAGTTGGATGTGTTGTTACTTTTTGATTGGTTGTGGAGTTGATGTATGCAGATTGGAGGCTTTTCCTGAGACCTGTGTGGCGAGTGCTGGAGGTGTGTCTCTCAGCCTTTTGTGTGTAAAGACCTGGGTAATGGGCTGTGTGATGACCTTCTGAGTTCTATTGTTGTGATGTCCTGGGTGTGGTGCTGTAATCTCCTGGGTCGTTGTCTGTGCTGCAACCTCCTGATTTTGTGTTGTGATTCCTGAGTTCTGTGATGTAGTATCCTGGGTGGAAGGCTGTGATTGGCATTCTGGGCCTTGGTTTGGCTCCGAGTTTGAGTCTGGCTATGTGTTTATAGCGTGTGTCAGTTTGCTTAGTTTGGGGTTGGAGGGGGTGTAGCAGCTGGTGTTGCAGCCATGGTCTGGTTTCTGGATGGTGGTTGCCTTCATCTGTGGCGTGGGCTTGGGTTTGAGTCTGGTGAAGGAGATTGGTGGTGGCATCATGTGTTATTTGGGGTCGGTGTTGGTTTTGTGGCTGGGACTCGTTTGTTGTAGGGCTAGTTCCAGATGTCTGGTAGGCGGGAAGTATCATCCCGTTTATTCATGTTAGGGGGTGTTCTCTATTCGATGGCTTCCCTAATTATTCTCTTGTTGAAGTGTTCAGTATTGGAAACCCCAAAAGACAAGATCCAGCTAGAAAACCAAGGAGTTTATAAAATACCATGCAAAATTTGCCCAGCCACATACATTGGACAAACCAAACAGAGAATAAATGCACGCATGCAGAACACAAGAACAGCAGTCAGAAAGAAGAAAAAAAAACTTCCCCTTTCCAGCACCTTAAAGCCACAGGACATGAAATTGATTTTGAGGGATCCAAACTTACTCAATACTGAACACTTCAACAAGAGAATAATTAGGAAAGCCATCGAAATAGAGAAACACCCCATAACATGAAATAAACGGGATGATACTTCCCGCCTACCAGACATCTGGAACTAGCCCTAATCAACAAACGAGTCCCAGCCACAAAAACCAACACCGGACCCAAAAAACACATGATGCCACCACCAATCTCCTTCACCAGACTCAAACCAAAGCCCACGCCACAGATGAAAGGCAACCACCATCCAGAAACAGACCATGGCTGCAAACCAGCTGCTACACCCCTCCAACCCCCAAACTAAGCAAACTGACACACGGCTATAAACACATAGCCAGACCTCAAACTCGGAGCCAAACCAAGGCCCAGAATGCCAATCACAGCCTTCCACCCAGGATACTACATCACAGAACTCAGGAGACACAACACAAACATCAGGAGGTTGCAGCACAGACAACGACCAGGAGATTACAGCACCACACCAAGGACATCACAACAATTAGAATCAGAAGGTCATCACACAGCCCATACCCAGGTCGTTACAAACAAAAGGCTGAGAGACACACCCCAGAACCTCAGCCACACAGGTCTCAGGAAAAAGCCATCAATCTGCATACATCAACTCCACAAACAATCAAAAAGTAACAACACATCCAACTCTAGAGTTTAAAAGGGAAAAAAACAGCCACGATCACACACTTCTCCCAGGAGAACGAAGCTGAAGACACCAGCCTGAAGAGACGGATGAGATTTCGTCGAAACCTGTTGCCAAGGTATTTCAACATACACGGGACAAGACCCGATACACACAAGACCTACATATATATATATATATATATATTTATTTATTTATTTATTTATTACTTGGACTTGCATGCCGCCCCCTCTCTGAGGACTCGGGGTGGCTCACAAGTAAAAACCAACAATAACAGTGAATTACTTAAAAAAATATTAAATACTCAACAAGCCCAATTACACTAAAACCCCAATATACATTGTAAAATTTAAAATTTCAACCCCCACCCCAAGAGGTCAGCATAGCCCGGCCTGTTCGAATAACCAACTTTTCAAGTCGTGACAGAAGGTGCGAAGGTCAGGGGCCAAACGGAGCCCCGGGGTAGTTGATTCCATAAGGCGGGAACCACCACAGAGTAGGCCCGTCCCTAGGGCACCGCCAGCTGGCACTGGCTCGCCGACGGCACCCCGAGAAGCCCCTGTCTGTGCGCTCGTACAGGGTGGTTGGCACTCAATATCGGCAGGAGACGCTCCCGTAAATATCCTGGACCCATGTCTTGTAGGACTTTGAATGTTAATACTATACGAATACATAAAGGAAAAGATACATTCATCAAGAATCATAAGGTGCAACACTTAATAATAGTCATAGGGTACAATGAGCAATCAAATCATATTAGGAAACAATAAAAATAGTTAGGATACAAGCAACAAGGTTACAGTCATACAGTCATAAGTGGGAGAAGATGGGTGTATTAATAGTAATAGTAATGCAGGCTTAGTAAATAGTTTGACAGTGTTGAAAAACAAAACAAAAGGAGAAATGTTTCCCCCTTTTACATTTGAGCATCCAAGAAAGGACAGGAAAGGAGAAAGGGAAAGAGGACAAAGAAAAAGATGGAAAGATGGAAAGAAATCAAGGAAGTAAAAGTAAGGAAAGAGGAGAAGGAAAAGGGAAGGAAAAACTTGGTTGTTCGACCAACCCGGGCTGTGACCCTTCCTTGGGGGGAGGGATGTCTTTTAATCTATTTTATTGTTGTGTTTCATATTTGGGCTTGTTGGTTTAATGTCTTTTTAAATATTTATTGTTCTATGTTTTTAGCTGTGAGCCGCCCCGAGTCTTCGGAGATGGGGCAGCATACAAGTTCAAATATAAATAAATAAATATAAATAAATAAGATTATAATGAGAGGAAGGGAGGGTCTGAGGGAAATCCTGCCTTAGTACTTGGCCACCACAGGTGGCCCTGACATGAGTGACGTGAAGTCGGCCACGCCCACCCCGGCCACGGCCACGCCCACCTCCCAAGGTCAAACCCAACCCTATTGCGGCCCTCAATGAAAATCGAGTTTGACACCTCTACCCTAGACCATTTCAGACAGAGGGCTGTCCAGTCTCTTCTTCAAAACTTGCAGTAACAGATAACAGATAATCAGAATTGGAAGGGACCTTGTAGGTCATCTAGTCCAACCCCCCCACCCAAGTGGGAGACCCTACACCATTTCTGACAGATGGGAGTCCAATCTCTTCTTGAAAGCCTCCAATGAAGAAGCTCCCACAACTTCCGAGGGCGACTTCTGTTCCATGGGTTGATGGTTCTCCCTGTCAGAAAGTTTCTCCTTATTTCCAGGTTGAATCTCTCCTGGTTCAGTTTCCATCCATTATTCCTTGTGTGGCCTACAGGCGCTTTAGAAAATAGCTTGACCCCTTCCTCCCTGATGTTTGCAAAATGAACAGAATAGGGTAGAGTAGGGTAGGGTAGGGTAGGGTAGGGTAGGGTAGAGTAGAATAGAATAGAATAGAATAGAATAGAATAGAATAGAATAGAATAGAATAGAATAGAATATGAAGCTCCCACAACTGTGGCCCATGTGTGCAGAGAAGACCAGCCAAAAATAATTCTGCATTCAGCCGACTGGAAGGATAACAGGAGCTTTAGAAAAGGAAGGCCCTTCTTAAGAAGGATGAATTGGCATTCTGGTCAAATCATTAATTCAATTCAGAATAGAGCTGGAAGGGGCTTTGGAGGTGTTCTAGTCCAACCTCTTGCTAAAGCAGGATACTCTGTACCATTTCAGACAGGTGGCTGTCCAGTCCTGTCTTTAAAACCTCCTGTGATGGAGCACCTACTACTTCTGAAGGCAATTTGTTACGTTAGTTGATTGTCCTCGCTGTTTGGAGGTTTCTCCTTAGTTCCAGGTTGCTCCTCTCCTTGATTGGTTTCCATCCATTGTTTCTTCTCCTGCCCTCGGGGGCTTTGGAGAATAATTTGATCCCCTGTTTTTTGTGACAGCCGCTGGAATCCTGGAATGCTGCTATCATGTCACCCCTAATTCTTCTTTTCTCTAGACTGGCCAGACCCAATTCCTGCAGCCGTTCTTCCTATGTTTTAGTCTCCAGGCCTTTGATCATCTTAGTTGCTCTTCTTGGCACTTCTTCCAAAGTCTCAATGTCTTTTTTGTAGTGTGGTGACCAAAACTGGATGCAGCATTCCAGGTGTGTCCTTACTAACGTTTTATAAAGACGTGTCATGTCTTCTTTGTCCTTTATCTGGATTTCTGATAGTTCAAGAGGTCCTGAATATCACCTTCAGGGGCTATTTAAATCGACCTCAAAACTATGGTCCAGAGATCTAATCAGAGGTGGTATTCAGCAGGTTCTGACCAGTTCTGGAGAATCGGTAGTGGAAATTTTGAGTTTATTCAGAGAACCAGCAAATCCCGCCTCTGACTGGCCCTGCCCCCATCTCTTCTCTGCCTCCCACTGAGTCCCAGCTGATCGGCTGGGTCTTCTTTGGCTACCCTGCACAGGAGAATGGAGCTGGAAAGCAGGCTAGTGGGGTAGGGAGGGATTTTGCAGTAACCTTCCCTTGCCATGCCCACCAAGCCATGCCCACCAAGCTACGCTCACAGAACCAGTGGTAAAAAAAATTGAATCCCACCACTGGGTCCAATTACAGGATACGGTGAACTCTACCTGCCCTTCTCGTCTCTCTCTGATGTATGCACCAAGACCAAACTTCACAACACTGAAAAGTTTTCGGCTTTGAATCAGTGTCAGCGCTGTGCTATTAACAGGTGTGATTGCACAGCTTGGAGAGATGACAAGCAGCCCCAGTACAGTCAGAGGCCTGATATATACCAGATCTGTGAAGGGTTCGTACTACTGCTAATCCATTCCACATTGATAAAACTCCCTCCAAGCATTCTGGGATACGGTGCCTGAAGGAAAGGGATCAGCCACGATGAGCTGTTTATGCTTCTGCAAATAGATTAACAAAATACGATAGGCTGACAAGCTACATTTGTCTCAGAGGAAAGCACAGCATGAACTATTTAGAGCCACTCAGGCATCAGGTAGAGGATAATATTTGAGGCTCAGGGTAGAACTGTGGGGGCCCTTGGTGCTCTCTGAGCTTGGTGGTTTGCTTAGAGACGTTTCGTGACCCAACTAGGTAAACTCATCAGTTTTAGAAGGAGAAGGGGTTTGTGGAGTGCAGGAGAAAGTGAATGAAGAGGAGGAGGAGGAGAAGGTGAATGGAAGGAGGAGGACTGTAGGATCCCTGGTGCTCTACTGAGGTTGGTGGGTTTCCTGAAGATGTTTCGTGATCCAACTAGTAACTTCATCAGTGTTAGAAGGGGATAGGGTTTGTGGAGTGGAGGAGAAAGTGAATGGGAGGAGGAGGAGGAGGAGGAGGAGGAGTTATCAACCTTGAGCCTGGTAAGATTCAATCTGCCAAATTGCATCCAGCTGGCAGTCAGCAGAAGTATCCTGCAGTACTACATTCTAACCACTGCGCCACCATGGCTCTAGTGCACAAAGTTTGGCCTAGAATCCAGAGGGCGATTGCTGGCAGGTGATGGCATAGGTCACATGAGAGAGAAAAGAGTCATTTCTCTCTCCTTCATTTCCTTGACTCAGTCCCTGGGATTAAAATGCCAGAGAATTTCCCTGCTCCCTCTTGGTCGAAATGCCTTAAAAATAAAAATGGAACTAGAACAGAGGAAACGTTGATGCTGGGTTTTTTCCCCCTTTGCCACCAAATTGAGACCTGCTCTCAGTGTCTTATCATGCCAGTGGACAGATGGGGAGAATCCTAAGTCCCTTTATATATAATTATCTTTCCAACCATCTGCTTGGAAAGAATAAAAGGCGAGTGGAACAGGAAGACTAAACGGTATTCCAGAATGAATCTGCTTCTGTGGCGCCTGAGATACGCATGTTTAGGATTAGCTAATTCTCATTTTTGTCTGGGGTGCTTGGTGCCTTTTGAAATTGGTGGTTTTTCTTGAAGGCGTTTCACTACCCAACTAGGTTTCATCATCAGTGTTAGAAGGGAGTGGGGTGTGTGGAGTGGAGTGGAGGAGGAGGAGGGAAAGTACTCTGGGGTCCTTGGTGCTTGCTGAGTTTGGTTGTTCTCTTCCCACCTAACTAGGTAATGTCAATGCTAGAAGGGAATGGGGTGTGTGGAGTGGAAGAGAAGGAAGAGGGGAGGAAAAGGGAGGAGGAGGAGGAAGAGGAGGAGGAGGAGACTGTGGGGCTCCTTGGGGCTCTCTGAGCTTGGTTATTCTCTTACAGACATTTCACTACCCAACTAGGTAACCTCATCAGTGCCTGATGGGACTGAAGTTTGCTCTCTGTTTATGTATCAGTTGCTTGTCCTGTCTGTATTGGTCATTCCTTGCATAGCCTGTTGTTTACTCTTAGCTTGCTTGTCTGAGTAGTCTGGTAGTTCTTTGATTGGGGTATTGTTAAGCAGAGATTAGCACTAAGATCAATACTAGATCAACAATCAAGGAGTAATCAACAGCCTAGTCAAGGGACTACCAAGAACACTCCCACCAACACTGAGTTACAGACATTCTCCTCTGTTGGTAGGATGGCATAGCAAACCACAGGTATATACAATAAACAGAGAGCAGTCTTCCTTCTTCTCTCCACAATCACCACTCCCTTCTAGCCCTGATGATATTACCTAGTTTGGTAATGAAACGTTTGTGAGCAGAACACCAAGCTCAGAGATCCTACAATTCTCTTGCTCATTTCTTCCCCTCTCCTCTCCTCTTCCTCTTCCCCTTCTCCCTCCTCCTCCTTGCAAACCCCACTCTCTTCTAGCACTGGTGATGTTACCTAGTTGGGTCATGAAACATCTGAAGAAAACAACAACAACCAAGCTCAAAGAGCCATAAGGACCTCACATTTCAACCAGGGGTGGGATTCAAATTTTTTAACAACCGGTTCTGTGGGCGTGGCTTAGTTGGTGGGAGTGGTTTGGTGGTCATGTTATTGGCTGGGCGTGGCCAACTCAATATCACTCACATCGAGGCACGCATCTCCTCGCCTGGCCTCTCATGACTGTGGGGATGCTGCAACAGTCGTAAGTGTAGAAAATGGTCATAAGTCCCTTTTTTCAGTGCCACTGTAACTTTGAATGGTCACTCCACACAAGCAAAGTACCAGCAAAGGAGGGGAAAATGCTCCAGAGATGTTCCTGAGACAGGAAGTCTAGTCCTTCCAAGAATGTAATAAGGGTTAACGGAGAGGCAGTTTCTGTAAGCAACACCAGAATGTTTCCTTCCTGCCTTCCTTACAGGATTAGGCCAGTAATTTCTTCTAACAACCGGTTCTCTGAACTGCTTAGAATGTTAACAACCGGTTCTAGAAAATAGGTGCGAACTGGTAGAATCCCACCCCTGATTTCAGCTCTGAACTACACATTGTTATTTTATTTTTATTGTTGTGTAGGTTGAGAATTAATAAGTGTGAACCAAAAGGTTAATAAAATCTCCATAATAAGGGATACATCACAAATTGTACAAAACTCACCCTGAAGCCCAACAGCATATGTAAAATTCTCAAGCCTTTTGGCTTCGGAGCCTGCTCAAGTTTTCATTTTTGGCATCAGAGCTGAGATTTTACATAGCAATCGAAAACGCTATCCGAGTCAAGATCTAAAGTATGAATAAATGTGGATGGATAATGCACTAAACGTTCCCTTCCTCCTGTTAATGTTCTATTAGCCGAATGCATTATTGTGTTAAGATGGGCTATTAAAAATGCAAAATGTAATTAGAGCCTCCATTGTGCTCTTGAATGGAAAACATGGCCCTGACCTGTGCAGGTTTATTTGTCCAGTTGGATTTTTATTTTAGCAGTTCTTTCCAAAAAGGTTATCCAACTATGTGGTGGTTCTTATAGCAAACGAGGCTGGAGGGAAAGCTGGAATTAAATGCCCATCGCAAATAAAATTCATTTGGAGGGTGAGTCTAAATTGGGGGTGGGCCAGTCCCCTCTCTCTTAACCCAACCCACCTTATAACATTCTTGCTATGACGGTTCATCATTCAGACTGGATTCAACAATTTTGTCCACCTATGGAGCCCTTCCCAAGGACCTGGGATGGACCCAGAGGTGGGCTGCTAGGGGTTCGCAGCGGTTTGGGAGAGCCCCTAGCTATGATGACCCAGGGTGGGATACAAAATAAACACAGTCACAAAAAACGGGTGAAGCCCCTTTTATTCCTTCACTTTGATTCCAAGCTCCAAATATCCTTGACTGGAGACAAAAAAACTCCCACACAAGCAGTTACAAGAAGGAGGAAATGCCATTTAAATAATAAAGAGTAAAAAACAACACAAACAAGGCAAGATAAGGGCTTGAAGACATCCACAGATATCAGAACACACACTAGGAAAGACACCAAACTCAGAGAGGAACCATAAACTAGAGATATTTCCATGCTTTGTTTCCAGTGTTCGCCCATACGCAGGTCCGTCCTTTTATTCAGTTGTCACAGCTGCAGCCCATGAAGAGGATCAAGGCCCTCTCCCCTCCATAGACCACGTCTCTCCCTTATCCTCTCCTCCCTGTGTGCCCTAGGATGGAGAGGGGATGGGCCTGGGTCCTCCTCTGGCTGCTCAGCCGGCCTCTGCCCTTCCCCAGCCTCCTCCACAACCTCTGGAGCCACACTTCCACTCCCTGTCGGCTGTTCCTCCTCTCCCTCAGAGTCAGTCTCCACCAGGGGCATGACACTAGCTAAGATTCTGTGCAATTTGGAGAATCCCCAAATCCCACTTCTGGCTGGCCCCGCTCACCCCACCCCTCTCCTCCCAGGAGTCCCCATGCAGCCCGTTTTGGATGCAAATAAGTGCAGGGAATGCGAGGAGGCTTGGGGAGGGCAGAAAATGGGCCTCCCGGAAGTTCAGGAAGGCTGAAGATGGGCCTGGAGCCCTCCTGAAGGCTCAAGGAGACATTTTCACTTTCCTGAAGGCCTTCAGAGCCTGGGGAGAGCAAAAATGTCCCTCCTGCCACCACGGTGCAGCAGTCTGAATGGGCCACACCCATCATGGCTATGCCTACCCAGCAGCAGGGCAGAGAACCCATTGCTAACATTTTTGAAGTCCACCCCTGGATGAGCAGATGTGGATGTGTTAAAGATTAGGGTTCAGGTTGACTGATTTGGTCTCCTTGAAGTCCAAGGGACGCTCAACAGTCTTCTCTAACAATGCAATTCTAAGGCACTAACGCCACACCTGGAATGCTGCATCCAGTTTTGGTCACCACATTACAAAAAAGATGTCGAGACTCTGGAAGAAAAAAATCCAGAGAAGAGCAACTAGGATGATTCAAGGCCTGGAGACTAAAACATAGGAAGAGCTTTGGGCCTTTCTCCAGGAGACGGTGAGTTCTAGTCCCATCCTAGTTAAGTGAACCCAGCTTCCCCATTGACTCTGTGTTCAGAGTTTTGCAGTGTTAATTCAGCACCAGAAAAATAAACCCAGATGGCTGATGCTTCATGTAACATCTTTATAAACATTGATGGAAGAAATATCCTTCTGGGTTCAGTTCCAAGTGGGGGAAAAGACACTGGAAACACGGAGGCTGTTTGGAAAGATGGTTTAATGGTGGACAGGACCACATGGCTTGGAGTTCCAAAGAAGGATGATCACATGCTCCAAGCTGAAGGAAAAGAGAAGGGAAGGGCTGATATGCTGAGAGTCCCTGGGTTTTATACCCTCTGTTGGGATTTGAATTTGAGCTTGTATTCTGATTGGTTATCAGGCTCCCATGGGCTCAGGGGCAACTCTGTAGGCTGTCCTGAGTTCCAGGCTTGGTTGAGCCTTGCTGGATGATGATGCACTGAAAGGGCTCTTGGGCAATTGCTATACCTTTACCTAGAGATCTTTGTTATGTAAAGTATTCTGGCCCAGGCCTTAATGGCCCACCCATTAACAAAGGTGGGGGTGGGATTCTGCTTCTGAGGTGAGTTTCTGCTTCTGAGTTTCTACTCTTTTTAGGGGAAATATTCTGCCTTTTTAATATTTCCTAGGATATTTCAAATTTCTAGGAGAGGGGTGGGTGCTAACTTCCTACAACATAATAAGTCGATTTTACTAACCAGTTGTAGATTTCTCCAACATGGAGCAAACTCAGACAGAAGTAGACATGTTACAAGTGCAGAGCTTAACAGCTCAGAAACAGACATCGGTTTCACTTTAGTTCAGCAAGCAAGCAGAGGACAGAAGCAGTTTCATTTTTAATAGACAGACTCAGAGCTTAATATAGAGCCCTGCCTAGGCTACTTCTAGTTTCAGTTTCCAAACAGTCCTCATTGGCTGACTTAGTTGCTATGCCTATTCATTGGCTGACCTTGTTACCATGCTCTATTCCAGTTCATGAATATACTCTGACACTTTGCTCATCAGAACGTTGCCCAAAGGGCATCATGTGACCCTGGGACACTGCAACCGTCATAAGTCCATGCCAGTTGCCAAGAGCAACTAGGATGATTAGGAGCCTGGAGACTAAAACAGATGAACAACCGTTGCAGGAATTGGGTCTGGCTAGACTAGAGAAAAGAGGGACTAGGAGGTGACATTGTAGGAAGAAAAATGCAGTCCGGTTCCAAGCTGGGAGAAAGGCACTGGAAATAAAATGGAGGCTGACTAGCGGCAAGGAAAGAAGGTTGATTTGGTTTCCAGAAACTTCACTGCGAGCAGCAAATGTTTCTGGGGTGGCTGACCAAACGGCTGAGTGAGTGGATGGAACTTTATAGGGTTCTGAGATGCTTCAGGGGGGTTATGCAATGTATTGAGCCTTGCGTCTTTTACTATTTCAATGGTGGTGAATTAATCCTATGATGTCCTAAAGGTCATGTCCTGTCCTTAGAATTTGGCGGTTGTGTGTGTAGTTTTTTGTCTTTCTACTTTTAATCTCTTCTTGGGCAGCTGGGCTGAAGGCGTTTTGTTTATCAATAGGCTGGCCTGGATTTCTTAAGTGAGCACAAAATATCCATCCCTAAAGACTTCAGACATCTGCTGGAGGCTGTTTCGTACAGCAGGAAGGCTGGGGGTTGCTTTCTGCCTTTAAGAGCATGTTCCTCCATTTCTCCTTTGGGGAAATAAAATATTCTACCTCTCTTAACATTAAGAATAAAGAATATTTTAAGCAGGGGTGGGGGCTTTCTACAACATGATAACAGTATTCCAGTATTTGAAGAGCTGCCATAAAGAAGAAGGGGGGGCCTTGGTGGCTCAGTCTGTTAATTGCCTGCACTTAAGTTCCAGCTGCCTACAACTGCTGTAGGCTCGAATCCCACCAGGCTCAAGGTTGACTCAGCCTTCCATCCTCTTGGGGTAGGTAAATTGAGGACCCAAGATTGTTGGGGGCAATTAGCTGACCTTGTAAAAATGCCACTTAGTAATAAGCAGGCATATACAATGGAAGGAAGGCTATTGCTGAGCACACTGGGTTGTATCCCAAAAATTGTAAGCCACCCTGAGTCTCCGGAGAAGGGTGGCATATAAATGTAATTTTTTAAAAAAACACATTCTCCAAAGCACCTGAAGGCAAGAAACAATTGATGGAAAATAATCAAGTAGAGAAGCAACCTGGAATTAAGGAGAAACTTCCAAACAGTGAGGACAATCCCGCTTGGGTCCGGGGTACTTGCAAGAACGTCTCCTTCCGCTGACAAACACCAATCGCCCTGTGTGCTCCCACAGACGGGGCCTCCTGGGGATACCGTCAGCTAAACAGTGTAGGCTGGCGGCCCCTAGGGGGAGGGCCTTCTCTGTGGGGGCACCCACTCTGGAATCAACTACCCCTTGAGTTGCACTTGGCCCCTGATCTCCGCTCCTTCCGCCGCGACCTCAGAACATGGCTATTTTTGCAATCCGGCCTGGACTAACAGGGGATCGGGGGTTTTAATTCGATTGTTTATTTGGCATAATTTAATATCTTTTTAATTTCTTTTAACTTTTGTATTTTCTGTCTTTTATGTACGCCGCCTTGAGTCCTTCGGGAGAGAGGGTGGCTTATAAGTCCAACTAAACTAAACTAAACTAAACTAATTAACCAGGAGTTGTGGATGCTCTTCCAACACTGGAGGCTTTTAAGAAGACTGCCACTTGCCTGAAATGGTACAAGGTCTCCTGCTTGAGCGGGGTGATCTAGAAGACCTCCAAGGTCCCTTCCAGCTCTCTTCTGGATTGAATTGATGATTTGACCAGGATCCAAATTCATCGCTCTTAAGAAAGGCCTTCCTTTTTCCAAAGCTCCCATTATCCTTCCAGCCAGCTGAACGCACAATTATTTTTGGATGGCCACATACCCGCACACAACAAGCACCACCCGCACCCTCTCCGTCGAGGAGTAAATTTCTAATGAAATCTTTTGCACCTCTCTAACACGGTGTCACCTCCTGCCAGCCGTTCCTTGACAAGCTGCACCAGTCAATAACAATGCAATATGAAACGGTAATGACATAGACATGCGGATAATGAGAGAAAGCAATTTCTCTTCCTATTCCGCAGCCAGCCAATCGATTGTGCTCCTGGAATACACCTTGGTGGAAAATACAGACGGGAGGCCAAATGGTGGTCGAGGCCTCTTTTGCGCCGCTTGGGGATGCCAGGCGCTGAGGGTGGGGGGCTGCTGGAAGATGATTTTAAAAGTGCGGGGGAAAAGGGGGTGGAGAAGGCAAATGGCCAGTGTTTTGGAGCCGGTAAATGAAGCAAGGGGGACGGAAGGAGGCCTTTGGGCTCTCTGAGCTGGGTTGTTTGCTTGCAGGTGTTTCATGACCCAACTAGATAACATCATCAGTGCCAGAAGGGTTTTCATGGAGGAGGATGGGGAGGAGGAGGAAGAGGAAGAGGAAGAGGAGGAAGAGAATGAGGAAGAAGAAGAGGAGGACTGGGGATTTGCATGGAGATGGAGGAGGAGGAGGAGGAGGAGGAGGAGGAGGAGAATGAGGAGGAAGAAGAGGAGGACTGGGGATTTGCATGGAGGAGGAGGAGGAGGGGGGGGAGGAGGAGGAATGTGGGGTCCTTGGTGCTCTATATGCTTGGTCATTTTCTTACAGGTGTTTTATTACCCAACTACATAACACCATCAGTGGTAGAAGGGAATAGAATTTGCATGGAGGAGGAGGAGGAGGGGGGGGAGAAGGAGAAGGAGAAGGAGAAGGAGAAGGAGAAGAAGAAGAAGAAGAAGAAGAAGAAGAAGAAGAAGAAGAAGAAGAAGAAGAAGAAGAAGAAGAAGAAGAAGAAGAAGAAGAAGACTGTGAGGTCACTGTTCTCTGAGCTTGGTTGTTTTCTTGCAGATGTTTCATGACCCAACTAGGTAACATCATCAGTGACAGAAGAGAGTGGGGTTTGCTGGGTGGAGGAGGAGGGGGAATAGGGAGAGGACGAGGGGGTGTGGAACTGTAGGGTGTTTGGTGCTCTCTGAGTTTTAGTTGTTTTCTGGCAGATGTTTCATGACCCAATTGAATGTAGTCAGGCTGGAGAGATTCTTGCAACATAGGTGACCAGCAATAAAGTTTCCGCTTAAGGCTCTCCATGTGTGGTTCTGGTTGCTTGCACCTCGCAACCTCCAAGCTTCTCCCAACATTATTCCCATTTTTTTCTCTTGTCATAAAAGTAGGATAATCCCATCAGTGGCCATCCTGAAGCAGCCAAAACTGCTCATTTCCGCCATAAAACTATGATGTTCAACATAGCAAGAGATGACAAGACAAAGATAATATTATCAAATATTTTTAATTGATGCATTTAAAATAAATTAAGTGGGAAAGTTATCCTGGTCCCACTTTGCTTTTCTGCTCCATGGAAATGAAATATTTTCATTTTTGTGACGTTTGGGTCACGTTGTTTTTATGGGGAAAGGCTGAAAGTCCTCCATTTTAAGAAGAAGAAGAAGAAAGGGGGAGGATGAAACAGTGTCCCAGCAGCTTAGCAAACTTATTGTGCTGTGGAGGACCACAGAGGAAGGAAAAAATATCTGTTTTCCTCCTTCCCCTCCTTATATTAGAACTTGGCAGCCCTCAATGAAATATATCAGCCATAGATTCAGGAGAGACAAAAGAAAGCAATTATTCTCCCAATGCATCGTTTGCATTCTGATTTTGTTCTTGCCCGAGATGGCAATTAGTGGGGAATCAGCAACTTTGGGAGTTCAAAAGACACTTTCACCCCATTCAGAAAAGCTGGATTCTGTTTCAGCATCTTCTACTTAGATCTCTGATGGTTAGAATTGTGATGTAACGGGGCTACACAGAGCAGGCAGGAAAGTGAGGGTGGAGGACGGTTTATTTAATTGTATCTCCCTTTTATTCAGTGGTGGGATTCAAAATAATTTACTATCAGTTCTGTGGGCATGGCTTGGTGGGCGTGGAGTGGCATGGCTTTGCTGGGCCTGGCTTGGTGGGCGAGGCAGGGGAAGGATGCTGCAAAATCCCCATTCCCACCCCGCTCCAGGGAAAGGATACTGCAAAAATTTCCATTCTCTCCCCAACCCACTAACCTGCTTTCCAGCTCCATTCTCTTGTGCAGGGCAACAAAAGAAGACCCAGCCAATCAGCTGGGACTTGGGAGGCAGAGAATAGATGGGGGCAGGGCCAGTCAGAAGTGGTATTTGCTGGTTCTCTGAACTACTCAAAATTTCCGCTACCGGTTCTCCAGAAGTGGTCAGAACCTGCTGAATACCACCTCTGCTTTTATGATTTTTAACAAACAACTCAAGGTGGAAAACACACCTAATATTCATAGGTGAACAAACCCATCGGGACAAGATTCCACAATCCATCTGCAATTTTGGAAGAACGGAATTATCCACCTCTTTTAAATCATGAGCTGTAACAGAATAATGGAATAACCGAGCTGGAAGGGACCTTGGAGGTCTTCTAGCCCAACGCCCTGCTCAGGCAGGAGATCCTGTACTGTTTCCGATAAATGATGGTCCAATCTCTTCTTTAAAACCTTCAGTGATGCAGCTTTCGCAACTGGAGGCAAGTTGTTCCACGGGTTAATTGTTTGAACTGCCGGGGTGTTTCTCCTTATTTCGAGGTTGCTTAGTTTCCACCCATTGCTTCTTGTCCTGCCTTCAGGGGCTTTGGAGAATAAGTGGAGCCCCTCTGGGGCAGCCCCTCAAATATTGGAAGACTGTTATCATGCTGCCCTAATCCTTCTTTTCATTAAACTAGACATACCCAATTCCTGCAACTGTTCTTCATTTGTTTTAGCCTCCAGCCCCCTAATCATCTTTGTTGCTCTTCTCTGCACTCTTTCCAGAGTCACTGATTTAACAAATCGCTAGCTTAACCACAGAAATAGAGAAGAGTAGAGTAGAGTAGGGTAGAGTAGAGTAGAAGAGAAGAGAACTGAAGAGAAGAGAAGAGAAGAGAAGAGAAGAGAAGAGAAGAGAAGAGAAGAGAAGAGAAGAGAATGGTGTAGAGTGGAGTGAAGGGGAGTGGAGTGAAATGGAATAGAGTAGAGTAGAGTAGGGTAGGGTAGGGTAGGGTAGGGTAGAGTAGAGTGGTGTAGAGTGGAGGGGAGGGAAGTGGAATAGAATAGAATAGAATAGAATAGAATAGAATAGAATAGAATAGAATAACAGAGTTGGAAGGGACCTTGGAGGTCTTCTAGTCCAACCCCTTGCAAAGGCAGGAAACCCTACACCACTTCAGGCGAATGGTTCTCCAATCTCTTCTTAAAAGCTTCCAGTATTGAGGCATCCACAACTTCTTGAGGCAAGTTGTTCCACTGATTCTCCTTAGTTCCAAGTTGCTTCTCTCTTTGATTAAATTTTGGGCTCAGTTGTGTCATAAAGTGAGGATTACCTGTATTTTGGGTTCAGTTAGGCTGCACCAAAATTATTTGCTCCCCGCCACAATTTAACAACTTCGCATCTGTCTTTACCTAGTAACTACCACTAATACAAAAATGAGAGAAAAGCCAAACTGCTCTGCCCCTTTTAAAAACTAGAAATAACATTCATAACCAGCAGCATTAAAATGGGGTTGTTTTTTTTAACCATAATCATTTCCTCCTTTCAGACTGATTGTCTTTTTTTTTTTTTGCACTAATATTTTACAAATCCTAAAAGGATGCAATTTCTACAGGTCGGGGGGAAATAAACCACCTTGGAAGCTCCGGACGGGGAGGCAATATTTAAGCTACAGCATCGTATTAAATATATATACATTACGCCATAAATTATAATTATGAGGGGTGAAATGCTCAGAAATATGCCAAATCTGGGTGGAAATGCCATTAAGCAAGCAATCTGGATTGCAAAGCGTTTCCCACCGATACACGTGACATGTTGCACAGAGTCCTCCGTTGGCTGCAAGGCGACCAAAATAATAAAATAAAATACAGTGTAACAGATCAAATGCATAATCCGTCAACTAGAGATATGAAATTTTTACAAATGCATTAAAAGGAAAGGTGACTTCTATTTAGAGCAAGATCAATTTCCTATCCAGCCACCAGGAATATGGAAATGTGGGCTCCAGCCTGAAAGGGAGAGAAATTGACATTGAAAGAGGAAAAAGTAAAAAAAAATATGGGTGAAAGAAACAAAAGGGGAAAAAATGGATGCGCTTAAGAAATGCGTCAAAAGTTTTTCTTCCCCCTATAGAAAGGTTTCCTGATAGATATAGATATAGATATGTAGGTCTTGGTGTATTCGGGTCTTGTCCCGTGTAAGATTGAGAGTATCTTGGCGATGTTTTGACGAGATCCCACTCGCCATCTTCAGGCTGGTGTCTTCGGCTTTGTGCTTGTGCCAGCAAAGCGTGATCTGAGCTGCCTTCTCTCTATAAATACTGGAGGGGAGGTGTGGTGTGCTGGCTCTGCTGTAAGCAGGTTGGTTGGCTGTGTTGTTGGCTGTGTTGTCACTTCTTGATTGGTTGATGGAGTTGATGTTTGCTGATTGGTTGGCTGTGTTGTTGGCTGTGTTGTTGCTTCTTGATTGGTTGATGGAACCAATCAGCAAACACCAATTCCATCAAATTCCATCAAACAAACATATATATATATATATATATATATATATATATATATATATATATATATGTAGGTCTTGGTGTATTCGGGTCTTGTCCCGTGTATGATTGAGAATACCTTGGCAACATTTCGACGAAATCTCATCCGTCATCTTCAGGCTGGTGTCTTCAGCTTCGTTCTCCATATTTGTTTTCGTAGATTTTCACGGGTAAAGGTATGTAGGTCTTGGTGTATTTGGGTCTTGTCCCGTGTAAGATTGAGAGACACACAGCCAGCACCTCAGCCACACAGGGTCTCAGGAAAAAGCCATCCAATCTGCATACATCAACTCCATCAACCAATCAAGAAGTAACAACACAGCCAACTCTGGAGTTTAAAAGGGAAAAACAGCCACGATCACACACTTCTCCCAGGAGAACGAAGCTGAAGACACCAGCCTGAAGATGACGGATGAGATTTCGTTAAACGTTGCCAAGGTATTCTCAATCCTACAGGACAAGACCCGAATACACCAAGACCTACATATATATATATATATATATATATATATATATATATATATATATATATTCTTGTCCTTTGAAAACTTTATTCATATTTCTCTTAAGGTCCCAAAGGTGCTTTTGCTTTTTCAAGAAGCAACTGGACTTTCTGGTTTTTCTTTGAAGATGTTTCACTTCTCAACCAAGAAGCTTCTTCAGCTCTGACTTAATGGGTGGGGAATGGAGGGATTTATGCTCCTTGCGGACAGCTGGTCATTTGCATCCTTTTAGAGGGTCGTTGAAGCACTTGGAGATTTATCTGTGTCCTCACAGTCACCTGAGTAGCGCTAATGGTTCCTGTACAGTAATCTAAAAAATTTGCTCTGGAAATCCATTCCTACTCCCACACCGTTCAAAGGGTGTCCATCCCAAATTGTATAGCTAAAAGTCAGTAGAGATGCTCAGTCATCCAGGTCAGGCTTTTCCCAAAGGTGCTTTTTTCAGGAGGCAACTGGACTTTCTGGTTTTTCTCTGAAGACATTTCGCTTCTCATCCAAGAAGTTTCTTCAGCTCTGACAGGATTGTGGGGAATGGCAGGATTTATGCTCCTTGCAGACAGCTGGTCATTTACATCCTTTAAAGAGGGTCATTGAGGCCACTTGTAGATTTGTCTGTGTCCTCAGGGTCACCTGAGTGGTGCAAATGGGTTTGGAATTGCCGAAAGGACTGTGTTGTGGAGCTGTGCTTTCTGCAGGATGGACACAGGACAGAATTTCAGAATAAAAAAGAATTAATTTAATTTAATTTAATTATGAGATTTATATGCCGCCCTATCTCCCTAAGGACTCAGGGTGCCTTACAATACTAAAAAACATATAATACAAAAGTTAAAAAATGAATTAAACCCAAGAACATCTCATAATGATAAAAACTAAAACAATTAACACCCATTTAAAAACCCTCCACCCCCATCAGTCCGGGTAGGCCAATTGAAATAGCCAGGTTTTTAGGCCACAGTGGAAGGATCGGAGGTCCAGGGCCACCCGGAGCTCCAGGGGCAGCTGATTCCAGAGGCGGGCGCCCCCACAGAGAAGGCCCTATTCCTGGGGGCTGCCAGCTGACACTGCCTAGCTGACGGCACCACCAGGAGGCCCTGCCTGTGGGAGCGTACTGGGCATCGGGAAGCCGTTATTGGCAGCAGGGTCTCCTGCAAATACCCCGGTCCAATGCCATGAAGGGCTTTATAGGTCAGCACCAGCACCCTGAATCTCACTCAGAGGGCAACCGGTAACCAGTGCAGCTCATGCAGGAGGGGTGTAACATAGGAGTATCGGGACCCTCCCATCACAACCCGCGGCACTGCATTCTGGACAAGTTGAAGCCTCAGGGTGGTCCTCAAGGGCAGCCCCATGTAGAGAGCGTTGCAGTAGTCTAGATGGGAGATAACGAGTGCCTGAGTGACCTTATGTAGGGCATCTCGGTCCAGGAAGGGTCACAACTGGTGCAGTTGAAGGGACCTTGGAGTAAAACATATGAAGAACGGTTGCAAGAATTGGGTTTGGTTGGTCTTGGATGAGAAGCGAAACATCTTCAAAGAAAAACCAGAAAGTCCAGTTCCTCCTTCAGGACAATCATTACCTGGATGACTGAGAATCTCCATAGAAGAGACCTTGGGATGATAAGAACCCGGCCAGGAACACCGGTAGGGCCAAAACTTGCCCCCAAGTTCTCTACCATGTCTCTGATTGCTCCACTTCCAAGATTTGAAACCTACCTTAACATCCCAATTGATGCCCTAAAAGTCACTCCAGTGAGCCTGATTGATCCAACCTGCAGGAAAAAAAGCTTTGTGCCCAGTCAAACCTCTGCTAAACGATAAGATGCAGCAAAGGGATTCTGCCAGAGGAAGAGCAGAAGTAGCAATTTGATCTGGATTTTATAGACACAAGGGTTTTATTTTTATTTTTTAATAATGCCTAGAGTTTTCTCTCTCTCTCTCTCTCTCACCCTTGCCTAATCAATAAATATATTTATTTGAAGGAGAGTTGTTAGCAAAACAACAGCGGTAAAATCAACTGCCCATCAAAGAAGCTTTGAGATTCGTGAGACATGTTTATAGCAACCTACAAGGCCACAGGTGGCTTCCAGCATTCCATGTTTTGTTTTGTTTTATTTACATTTTCCTTCCATTCATTTCCCTCCAGGGGACTTCAAGAAGCAAAATGAGTCCCTCAACATTTTGGGAGTGCATTGCACCCCTATGAATCCCGCCAATTTGACCATCTTGTCTCATCTTGAAGGGTATCGTGTGTAGCTTTAAAGGTTAAGGCAGCCATTTTGTCCTGGAACGTGTCTTCAAACAACAAAATGAGGCAAATTTAACCCACTCAGGTGATACATGGGGTTATCAGTCACATCCTCTGGTCCCTGGGCAAGAGACACACAAAAACATCTGGACTTTGGGCCACAAAAATCTCTGCTGTAAAAGGATCTCCAAGGAATTTCTCCATAAAGCCCCAAATTCAGGCACTGGATTGAGAATCTGGTTTTTAAGAAGTGCACATTTTTAGACATGGCTTTGAAATGCTTCAAACAGGAGAGAACATTTATAGTTCGGGGTTGAACATTTTATGACCAACTAGGTAACATCATCAGTGCTAGAAGCTCCACTCCCATCCACAGGGGAAACCACTAGTAGATCTTAGAATAACATAGTTGGTAAGGCATCCTATCTCCCTGCTAAATCTGGAACATAATAACAGAGTTGGAAGGGACCTTGGAGGTCTTCTAGTCCAACCCCCTGCTTAGGCAGGAAAGTTTATATCACTTTAGACAAATGGTTACCTAATCTCTTCTTAAAAACTTCCAGTGTTGGAGCATTCAAAACTTCTGGACGCAAGTTGTTCCACTAGTATATAAATGGAAAACAAACCCTACTGCTTTCTAACATTGATGATGTTACCTAGTTTGGTAATGAAATGTCTTCAAGAAAACTTAGTTTCAACCAAACTCAGAAGTAATGAAATGTCTTCAAAAAAACTCTTCTCTGAGTTTTCAACCAAACTCAGACAGCATCAAGAACCCCACAGTTGTCCTCCTCCTCCTCCTCCTCCTCCTCCTCCTCCTCCTCCTCCTCCTCCTCCTCCTCCTCCTCCTCCTCCTCCTCCTCCTCCTCTCCACAAAGCACATTCCCTTCTAGCACTAATGATGTTACCTAATTGGGTCATGAAACATCTGCAAGAAAATAACCAAGCTCAGAGGGTACCAAGGACCCCATACCATGCTTCTTCTGATGCCACCCAGAACTATTTCAGCTGCTCTAACAGCCTCATATTTACCTTGTTGCTACTCAACACACCCCAATTCTCTGAGTTAGTGCTTTGTCAGTGGTGCAAGGTAGATTGGACTAGAAAACCAAAGTCACCAGGGCCAAAACTCCTTTAATTATAAGGTTATGGATGCAGAATCTTGCAAGTCGGAATTCACTTCCTCCTCTCCCTCCCTCCCTCCGACTTGGGGAGACGCTTTCTCAGGTTACAGTTCTGGCCCAGGCTCAAGAATCCTTTATCTGCCTGTTGTCTTTATTGCCATCTCTTTCCTGTTCCTCAAGGCTAATCTTAATCAATGACCATTATTCTGCTTCCAAGCCATTAATCCCCTGTTTCACATTGCACTCACTGTGTGATGCAGTTTTAAGGGTTTAAAAATGAGTTATTGTAGCAAAACCTTGACGGAAAGTCTCCCAGCTCTTACTGCAAGGAAAATTAGAGTCAGAGGAGGTCCAAAGCCCTCCTCTCCAGTCTCTTCTTAAACGAGGGAGCAACTACAAGTTCTGGTGGAAAGCTGTCCCCTGGTTAATTGTTCTCCTGTTAAGAAGTTTCTCCTTAATTCTAGGTTGCTTCTCTCCTTTAATTAGTTTCCATCCATTGTTTCTTGACTTGCTTGCAATCTACTCAGTCATGGTTAGATTTCCTCAAACGTCTTTTAAAAAACCCAATAAACGATCTTCTGCGATTTGCGTGGAAAATTGATTCATCGACCCGATCATCTATATCTATATACTTGCAGGAGACCCTACTGCCAATAACAACTTCCCAAAGTCCCGTGCGCTCTCATAGAGAGGGCCTTCTCCTGGTGCCATCGACACAACAATGTCGACTGGCCGTCCCCAGGAGTAGGGCCTTCTCGGTGGGAGCACCCACCCTTTGGAATCAACTTCCCCCGGGGCTCCGGATGGCCCCCAACCTCCGCTCCTTCCGCCGTGAGTTAAAAACCTGGCTATTTCAACTAGCCTACCCAGACTGAGGGAGAACGGGAGATGGTTTTGAACATATTTCAAATTATCCTAACCAGCATTAAGACCTCGACTTCGTCAATCATTAGTTTAATTGTATTGAATCTATTTTAATTGTAAGCTGCCCTGAGTCCCTCAGGAGATAGGGCGGCATATAAATTAAATAAACAAACAAACAAACAAATATATCAGGGGTCTTCAAACTTGACAGCTTGAAGACTTGTGAAGAATTCCTCCTCCAGTCATGTTAGCTCAGGGATTCTGGAAGTTGAAGTCCACAGGTCTTAAACTTTCCAAGTTTGAAGGCCCTTGATCTATATGTTATATCTCCAAGGCTGCCATCTGGGTGGCCTTGAAGGAGTTCACACTATACGGAATAACAGAGTTGAAAGAGACCGTGGAGTCAAGCCATTTCACTGATGCATTGTTCTCACTGTCAGGACATTTCTCCTTAATTCTAAGTTGGAGCTGTCTTTGGTAATTTTCCATCCTTTACTCCTTGTCCTGTCCTCAGGTGCTTTGGAGAAGAAGCCAATCCCCTCTTCTCTGTGATAGCCCCTCAAGGACCAAAAGACAGTTATCTTGTCCCCTCACCCAATGCTGAGATGTTGAAACTCTAGAAAGAGTGCAGAGCAGAACAACCAAGATGATTAGGGGACTTAAAGCTGAAACATATGAAGAACGTTTGCAGGAATTGGGTATGTCTAGTTTAATTAAAAGAAGGACTAGAGTGATATTTATTTATTTTATTTTGTCAAGCGATTATAAGATAACAGGTATGAGTATAAACCTAGTTATGAATACATGAAATTTATTTATTTATTTATTTATTTATTTATTTATTTATTTATTTGGATTTATATGCCACCCTGTCTCCCGAAGGACTCAGGGTGGCAGAAATGGACACATATAGGAAAAATAAAAAGAGACAATAGGACAGGGATGGTAGGCATGTTGGTGCACACTTATGCATGCCCCCCTACAGACCTCTTAGGAAAGGGGTGAAGTCAATAGGAGACACTCTAAGGTTAAAGTTTTTGGGGTTTGGGGAAGAAACCACAGAGCCAGGTAGAGTATTCCAGACATTGACCACTCTGTTGCTGAAGTCGTATTTCCTGCAATCAAGTTTGGTGCGGCTTACCTTGAGTTTGTATCTGTTGTGTGCTCTTGTATTGTTATGGTTGAAGCTGAAGTATTCATTGACCGGAAGGACATTGCAATGTATGATTTTATGTACTATACTTAGATCAGACTGAAGGCGGCGTAGTTCTAGGTTTTCTAGGTCTAGAATTTCAAGTCTGATGGCATAAGGTATTCTGGAACGAGTAGAGGAGTGGAGAACTCTTCTTGTGAAGTATTTCTGGACTTTCTCAACTGTGTTAATATCAGATATGTAATGCGGGTTCCAGACTGATGAGCTGTATTCAAGTATTGGTCTCAAATACATGTTCCAATATTTGAGGGGCTGCCACCTATTCTCTGAAGCATGTGAGGGCAGGACAAGAAGCAACAGGTGGAAAGTAATAAAGGAGAAAAACAACCTAGAATTAAGGGGAAATTTTTTTAATTCACATTTATATGCCGCCCTTCTCCGGAGACTCAGGGCGGCTTACAATCTTTTTGGAGCACAACCCAATGCGCTCAGCAATAGCCTTCCTTCCATTGTCTATGCCTGCTTATTACTAAGCAGCATTTTTACAAAGTCAGCTTATTGCCCCCAACAATCTTGGGTCCTCAATTTACCTACCCCGAGAGGATGGAAGGCTGAGTCAACCTTGAGCCTGGTGGGATTCGAGCCTGCACTAATTGCAGGCAGCTGGAACTAAGAGCTAGGCGTTTAACAGCCTGCACCACCAATTTTCCTGACAGTGAGAACAATGAACCAGTGGAACAACTCGCCTTCAGACGTTGTGGTTGCTCCAACATTGGAGGTTTTAAGAAGAGATTGGACAGCCACTTGTCTGAAATGGTATAAGGTCTCCTGCTTGAGCAGGGGGTTAGACTAGAAGACCTCCAAAGGCCCTTCCAACTCTGTTATTCTGTTAATCAGTGGAATGGCTTGCCTCAAAAATTGTGGGTATTCCAATAATGGAGGTTTTTAAAAAGAGACAAGGCAATAATTTGTCTGAGATGACACAGGGTTTTCTGCTTGAGCTGGGTGTTGGGCTAGAAGACCTGCAAGGTACCTTTCAACTCTGTTATTCTGTTATTGTATTCCATCAAATGTTCTTCATTCGCTTTAGCCTCCAGTCCCCTAATCATCTTTGTTGCTCTTCTCTGCATTCTTTCTAGGGTCTCAACATCTTTTTTTTGTATCCTGGTGACCAAAATTGGATGTGGTATTCCAAGTGGGGTCTCACCAATGCAGTTTAGAGTGATACTTTGTCTTCAACTGCTCTTGATAGCACTCATAATAAACTATTTCCTTCTTGCAATGAAATCTGCATCTCCGTTGCCACAAATTCCAAGGGAGAATTCCCCCCCCCCAGATAAATGTAGGCTTAAGGCTAAACTTTCCAACATCAGAGACTAAAATTGATTGAATAAGCTTTCAGATGGCTTGACAAATTAAGAGAAAGGAGAGGCTAAACTTCCATGTGCTGAATAGATGCTTAGATAGATAGATAGATAGATAGATAGATAGATAGATAGATAGATAGATGATGGATGGATGGATGGATGGATGGATGATGGATGATAGATAGGTGATGATGGATGATGGATGGATGATGGATGGATGGATGGATGATAGATGGATGGATAGATGGATAGATGATGGATGGATGATAGATAGATAGATAGATAGATAGAAGATATAGATAGATAGATAGATAGATAGATAGATAGATAGATGATGATAGATAGATAGATAGATAGATAGATAGATAGATAGATATAGATGATTAGAGATAGATAGATAGATAGATAGATAGATAGATAGATAGACAGACAAACAGATAGATAGAGAGAGAGAGAGATGGATGGATGATAGGTAATAGACAGACAGACAAAGAGTAGATAGATATGAGGGAGAGAGAATGATAGGTGAATGATAGATAGATAGATAGATAGATAGATAGATAGATAGATAGATAGATGCATGTAATATATAATGCAAATATATATAATGCAAGGAGAATATCTATCTATCTTATCTTCCTCTTGCATTTCCAAATATCTCTTCTACCTGTCAAAATAGCTAGTCTTGGAGGGATGGACTTGGAAGGTATTTGCAACTCTGCAGCCTCAGGATCAAGCACCCACTTATGCAAAGCAGGGTCCTAAACATGGCTCCACATCTTTGATAAATCTATCTTCCCCTTGTCATTGTCACCGAGAAGCTGAGATGATGGGAGATTACACCGTCAAGTCACCGTGGAAACGCCAGCAGAGTTTATAAATTTTCATAAGATGCGAGTCGGCTGTAATCGGAAGCCGTACTTAGGAAGAAGCGCTGACAACTTATGAAAGGATGTGCCAACTTGCCAGGCCGGTGGTTAACCTGTTGAAATCAAAAGCTGGCCTTGATG
Organism: Naja naja; assembly: GCA_009733165.1. NCBI lineage: Eukaryota > Metazoa > Chordata > Lepidosauria > Squamata > Elapidae > Naja > Naja naja. The sequence goes on from CM019149.1 coordinate 305,517,006, forward strand.
TAAATTTGCACCTGGTAGCAAATCCAGTCTGCCCTCTTGCCTATTTGAACTGTCAGGGTCAGTCTCTTGCTTGTAGTTGTGTTTTGGGTCTCTGAAAGCCACAGAGGTATGTGAGCATTTATATGGATAGTTTAATGAAAAGAAGGACTGGGGGGGTGACATGATAGCAGTCTCCCAATATTTGAGGAGCTGCTGCAAACAAGAGGGGTCAACCTATTCTCTAAAGCAGTGGTTGCCAACTGGTAGGCCAGGGACCACTGGTGGTCCGTGAGAAAACTTTGGTGGTCCGCAGAGAAATGTCCCCACCAAAGCAATTAATCCAGGCTACATGGGAACACAAGGCTGCACCGCCCAGATGGCCCATCCACCCACTGACTCCCACCCTTCGGCTGGGCACAAACCTTACCTGAAGTAGAGCCATGTGTGCTGGAACTGGAAGGGAGGAATATCAGCCCCGGGGTGGCTTGTTGACATTGGTGAGAAAGTCAGTCCCATTTTCCAAAGCTGAAGTAGTCACAGGACTGGCCCTTTGGTCATCCTGGAGCAGCTCCTCCAGTCTATGGCAGGCTGGTACACCTGGGTGGAGGAGCAGCTGCTCCGGGATGACCAAAGGGCCAGTCCTGTGCCTACTGCAGCTCTGGAATATGGGACCAACTTTCTCAACAACGTCAGCAAGCCACCGTCAGTCGAAATTCATATTAGTGGTCCGCGGGATTTAAATTGATGAGTTTGGTGGTCCCTGAGGTCTAAAAGGTTGGTGACCCCTGCTCCAAAGCACCTGAAGGCAGGAGAAGAAGCCATGGATGGAAACTAATCCAGGAGAGAAGCAACCTGGAATTGAGGAGAAACTTCCTAACAGTGAGGACAATTAACCAGTGGAAAAGCTTTCCTTCAGAAATTGTGGGTGTTTTTCATCACAGGAGGTTTTTAAGAAGAGATTGGACAATCAATTTTCTGAAATGTTGTAGGGTCTCCTGCTGGATCAGGGGGTCAGTCTAGAACATGGGTGTCAAATTCAAGGCCCGTGGGCCAGATCCAGCCTGTGGGTTGCTTAAATCTGCTCCATGGGGCCAGCCTGAAAATACCAAGAGACCGACCCGGGGTGCCTCTGGCAGCTAAAACGGGCTGCGTGCACCACCCCCCTCGGCCTCGTTTTCACCTTCCATGGCCTCCTCCAGCACTCTGCCAGTCTAAAAATGGCCAAAAACCAGGCCAAAAATGGGCCAAAAATGGGCCAAAACAGCTGAAAAATTGGCCAAAAACGTGCCCAAAACAGCTGAAAATGGCCTGAAAAATGGGCCCAAAACAACCTGAAAAACAGCTCGAAAACAGTCTATGGAGCCTGTTTTGGCTGGCAGGGAGTAAAAAATCTTCCAAACATCCCTGTTAATTAGAGTTGATAGACTGTGCTTTTCTTTGCTGTCAATGCTGATAAAATTAGACCCAGAAAGTAATCTAAGAAACATTTTTTATTTATAAAATAAGAAAACCTAAATGGTGCTACATACTTGCAGCTTCCTCAATCTCTTACCAAGGCATATAGAAAAAGAACAAAGGAAAAGTAACAACGGAAGTTACAGGAAGTGAAGTAAAAGCTTTGTACACATGCAGTAAATCAAAACATCACAAGACTTTCTTATCTCATTACTATGGAGACAAGATAACACAGTGCTGGCTAGCAGACACCTGCTTGCTATTAAATGAGCTTAGGAGCTGAAACAGACAAACCAAAAAAAAACCCGCAGTGACAGGCAGGGTGCTGCAGGATGTATCCATCCTGCCATATTTCTATCAGTGCTTGGCTCTTCACACAAAACTTTTTTTTCCTGACTCTTCCTGGACCAACCATCTCAGATGTGATGCTGCTTTATTACATAGTGAATCCAGGAGGCCTTCTGGAGAATGGAGAGTCGGTTTGATCTAGTGGTTGAAGCATCAGGAGACTGTGAATTCTAGTCCCACCTTTAGGCATAAAAAAGCCAGTTGGGTGATTTGGAATCAATCCCCAGGGGACAGTGAGTTCTAATCCTGCCTTAATCAAAGAGAGAAGCAACCTAGAACTAAGAAGACATTTCCTGACAGTAAGAACAATTAACCAGTGGAACAACTTGCCTCCAGAAGTTGTGAATGCTCCAACACTGGAAGTTTTTAAAAAGAGATTGGACACGAACCACTTGTCTGGAATGATATAGGGTTTTCTGCCTGAGCAAGGGGTTGGACTAGAAGACCTCCAAGGTCCCTTCCTACTCTGTTATTCTATTCTATTCTTTCTTATTCTACTCTACTCTACTCTACTCTATTCTTAGCCATAAAAGCCAGCTGTGTGACTTTCAACCAATCACCAGGACCGTCTTCCTTAGCCATGAAAGCCAGCTGGGTGATTTTGGACCAGTAACCAGGAAATGGTGAATTCCAGTTGTACCTTTGAGTCCCACTCTCTCAGCGCAGCCTACTTCACAATGTTGTTGTTTTTGGGAAAGGAGGAGGAGACAGGTGTGTTGATTATTTTTTATGCCTTGAATTATTTGTAAAAAAAAAATTTGATCAAGGCAGGAATGTAAATAAATTAAATTAAATTAAATCCCTTAGCTCAGGTGTTGGTGCATTTCCCCTTCAAATCATTTAGCCAAGATGGCTGGGCTACCTTAGACGTTTCTATCTACCCTTTGATGATTTATATCTTCTCCACACCAAGCCAGTGGATGTCTGTGTGAATTAAAGG
>CM019149.1:305520727-305543154 GCA_009733165.1 Naja naja
AAGAGAAAATAGAGGAATAGAATAGAATAGAGTAGAGTAGAGTAGAGTAGAGTAGAGTAGAGTAGAGTAGAGTAGAGTAGACTTAACTAGACTACAGTAGACTATAGTAGACTAGAATAGGAGTTGGAAGGGACCTTGGAGGTCTTCTAGTCCAGCCCCCTGCTCAAGCAGGAGACCCTATACCATCTCAGACAAGTTATGGTCCAGTCTCTTCTTAAAAACGTCCAGTGATGGAGCCCCCATGATTTCTGGAAGTCCAGCTGTTCCACTGGTTAATTGTCCTCACTGTTAGGAAGTTCCTCCTTAATTCCAGGTTGCTTCTCTCTTTGATTAGTTTCCATCCATTGTTTCTTGTCCCTGCCTCTTTCATCTCTCTCCCACTTAGCAGGGATTTAAAAACAAAACAAAACACTGGACCTTTATTTCCAAAGGTAGGTCTTCCCGCTCCTGCTCCCTTTTAACCCACCCCTTTTAGCACCTTGGTGGCCTGCTATTCTTTTTCCAGCACCTTTCCTCCTTCTCCTCTCTCCCACCCTCCCATTTTGACAAACACACCAAAAATAAGTAAATCCTTCCCTCTCTACACTACAGGTGAGGGGAAAAAATGGAACTTGAGTGCCAGGCGTAGGTAGGATCTATAGCAGCTTTTGTGCAATCCATCAGTCCTGCCTATAACATCCACTGACTAACCTCACATGTGCACATCAACCCCCAGCCTCTTTTTCACTGTCAGAGGCCTTCAGGAACTTTTCTGGAGTGGACGGGTCTTAATTAGGGCTTATTTTTGGGGGGTAGGGCTTATATTGGATGCACATGTAAAAATCAAGCCAGGACTTACCTTCAAGGCAGGTTGTATTTGGGGAAAGAGAGTATGTGTTCTATGTTCCATTGAAACAAAGCGGACAATAATTATGGCTTCCATCTTGACTTTGTAGAGCTCCATCCCCATGGATGTCAGATTGGTTCTTCCACTGGGTGGGAGAAAATGCCAGATTTAATATTGTTGTAGGTTCTCCCTCTCTCCCATCTCTCTTGAACACTGTTGTATACTCTATGGATACACGAGAAAGGATCATCGTTTATTCATTTATACATTCATCACATTTCTCTGGTGTTCCTCAGCTAAAGAATTCTGGTTGCTTACATTAAAGAAACACGTCGGAATACAATAAGCATAAATACAAACAAAGTTAAAGCAGAATTAAAAGATAAAGTTATAGTATTAAGTGTTAAAAATGTCTATCCCTTTCCTTCCTTCCCTCCCTCCCTCCTCCCTCCCTCCCTCCCTTCCTCTTTCTCTTTCTTTTCCTTCCTTCCTCTGTCTCCCCTCTCTCTCTCTCTCTCCTTCTCCCTTCCCTCTCTCCCTCTGCTCTCCCCTTTTCTCCACTCCCTGTCTAACCTCTTCCTTCCCTCACTCCCTCACTCCTTCGTTCCTCTTTCTTTTTCTTCCTTTTTCTCTCTCTCTCCTTCTCCCCCTCCTCTCCTGTCTATCCCCTTCCTTGCCTCCTGCCATCCTTCCTTCCTTCCTCTTCCTTCCTCTCTTTTCCTTCCTTCTTCCTCTCTCCCTCTCCTTTTTCCTCCACTCCCCTATCCCCTTCCTTCCTTCCTGCCCTCCTTCCTTCCTTCCTCTTTCTTTTTCTTCCTTCCTCTCTCTCCTTCTCCCAATCCTTCTCCTCTCCCCTTTCCTCCACTCCCCTGTCTATCCCCTTCCTTCCTTCCTTCCCTCATTCCTTCCCTCCTTCCTCTTTCTTTCCTTCCTTTCTTCCTCTCTTTCCCTCTCTCTCCTTCTCCCTCTCCCTCTCCTCTCCCCTTTCCTCTGCTCCCTTATCTATCCCCTTCCTTCCTTCCCTCCCTCCTTCCCTTCTTCCTTCCTCTTTATTTTCCTTCCTTCCTCTCTCTCTCTCCCTCTCTCCTTCTCTCTCTCTTATGTTTGTCCTCCCATGCTTGTGACTTCTTTTAGCGGCAGACTCTGCTTCAGTTGAAGAGTCCAGGAAGCGGCACAGTAGCTCAGGCCGAGGTAGACAAAGCATTCCCTTTAGAAGCTGGCAAACTCATTCCAGGAGCCGCTGTGTCTTTTCATGCTGCTCTCCCACATGGCTTCTCCTTCCTCGTTCTGGGCAGCTAGTAAATCCACTTAGTCTTCCCTCTTCCCTCTGTGAGCCTTATTTTCTCACTTCAAATATTGTTTCCTCTCTTCCACCATGCCAAAAGGGAAATAATCAGGGGATGGGAAAGCTGAAAGTGCTGGGCTCTGACTTGATAAGATGCGAATCCATCACACCTTTTCCTCCCCTGTCCTGCCTTGATTCCATCTCTCTTTCCTTTTCTTTCTTTCTTTTTTTTTTATCAAATGCACCACATCGGGAGGGGAGCCGAATGACATCACCGAAGCCTTTCTTATTTTCTCTCATCTAGCATTAATTTTCAGGCCATCCTAAAACCTAAAAAAAAAAAATGATCTGAAGGGGGAATTGGATTGGTTTTCTCCTGGTTGAAGCCCATCTCCAAAAAGCCAAATTGCAATCGGATGCAAAACTGAAGACTTCTACTCTCGTTTCATTTGATAGACTCTCTTCTTGTGGCTGCTGCAATCTTGCTTCAGATTGCTTCAGAGTTGGAAGAGACCTTGTAGATCCTCTAGTCCAGGGGTGGCAAACACCTCGAGCGCATGCGCTCGGCCAAGAATCCTCTTGCCTCTTATATTCTTATTAATTATTATTATATTATATTATTTTGTATACTATGGCTCTTTGCCAAGTTTGGATTTTGTTATGCTGCTTCTGAGGAGGGATCTCTGAGGAGAGATTTCAGCGTAGTCCGCCCCCGGCTGCGTCATCCGTCTCCCATCCCTCGGAAACAACTGCAGGGACCAGCGGCTGGTGTGGCTCTCTGACTCTCACAGTTTAAAATTGTGGCTCTTTGTGTCAAACTTGTTCGCCACCCCTGCTCTAGTCCAACCTCCCACCCAAGCAGGAGACCCTACACCATTTCTGACCGATGGCAGTCCAGTCTCTTCTTGAAAGTCTCAAGTGATAAAGCTCCCACAACTTCTGAAGGCAACTTCTGTTCCATGGGTTGACTGTTCTCACTGTCAGAAAGTTTCTCCTTATTTCCAGGTTAAATTGAGATTCAAGGTTTTGGTGTTAACATTCAAAGTCCTGCAGGCATGGGTCCGGGATATTTACGGGAGCGTCTCCTGCTGGCATCGAATGCCAACGCCTGTCTGAGTGCACAGGCAGGGGCTCCTCGGGGTGCCATCTGCAAGCCAGTGTCATTTGGCAGTGCCCCAGGGAGGGCCTACTCTGTGGTGGTTCCTTATGGAACCAATTACCCCTGGGGCTCCGTTTGGTCCCTGACCTTCGCACCTTCCACCACGACTTGAAAACCTGGTTATTTGAACAGGCTGGGCTGTGCTGACCTCTTGGGGGGGGTTAAAATTTTAAAATTATAAGGGTTTTAGATTAATTGGCTTGTATTATTTAATAGTGTTTTAGATAATTAATTTATTGTCTGTTTTTAGCTGTGAGCCGCCTCGAGTCCTTTCGGAGAGGGGGCAGCATACAAGTCAAATAAATAATAATAATAATAAATCTCTCCTTGTTCAGTTTCCATCCATTATTCCTTGTCTGACCTTCACGTGCTTTAGAAAATAGATTGACCCCCTTGTCCTCTCTGGGGCAGCCCCTCAAATATTGGAAGACTGCTATCCTGTCTCCCCTGGTTCTTCTCTTCATTAGACTAGTCATGCCTGGTTCTTGTAATTTCATCTTATTTTAATCTAGAACACCTACCAGGGACCCACCCTGTAGAATCAGCTTCCCTTAGGCCTTCATTTGGCCCCTGATCCCCGCTCCTTCCTGAAGACCTGGCTCTTTCAACAGGCCGGTCTGGACTGAACCAAGAGGGGTGGTTGTTTTAAAGTAATTTTAATTAATTTTAATCATTTTATCGTTATTGGGCTTGTAATGTTTAATTAATTTTTAAGTAAATTATTGTACTGGGTTTTATACTGTGAGCCGCCCTGAGTCTTTAGGGAGAGAGAGTGGCATACAAGTCTAATTTAGCCTTGGTGGCTCAGGCTGTTAATTGCCTGCACTTAAGTTCCAGCTGCCTACAACTGCTGTAGGCTTGAATCCCACCAGGCTCAAGGTTGACTCAGCCTTCCATCCTCTCAGGGTAGGTAAATTGAGGACCCAAGATTGTTGGGGGCAATAAGCTGACCTTGTAAAAATGCCGCTTAGTAATAAGCAGGCATGTACAATGGAATGAAGGCTATTGCTGAGCACACTGGGTTGTATCCCAAAAATTGTAAGCCGCCCTGAGTATCCGGAGAAGGGCGGCATATAAATGTAAATAAATAAATAAATAAATTAATTAATTAATTAATTAATTAATTATCATCATCATCATCATCATCATCGAAACATATAAATGAAGCATACTGTGGGTGCTCCATCACTGGGGGTTTTTAAGAAGAGATTGGACAATCATTGATCCTGGATGGTAGAGGTATTCCTGTTTTGGCAAGGGTTTGGACTAGAAGAACTCAGTGGTGGGATTCAAAAAAATTTACTACTGGTTCTGTGGGCAAGCCTTGGTGGGCGTGGCGCGCGTGGCAGGGGAAGGATACTGCAAAATCCCCATTCCCTCCCTACCCCACTAACCTGCTTTCCAGCTCCATTCTCCTGTGCAGGGCAACCAAAGAAGACCCAGCTGATTAGCTGGGACTCGGGAGGCAGAGAAGAGATGGGGTTGGTGGGGCCAGTCAGAGACGGTTTTGGCCGGTTCTCCGAACTACTCAAAATTTCAGCTACCAGTTCTCCAGAACTGGTCAGAACCTGCTGAAGACCACCTCTGAAGAACTCCAAGGTCCCTTCCAATTCTCTTATTATGTCATTTCCTGACAGTGAGAACAATTAACCAGCGGAACGACTTGTCTCCAGAAGCTGTGAATGCTCCAACACTGGAAGTTTTTAAGAAGAGATTGGATAACCATTTGTCTGAAGTGGTGTAGGGTTTCCTGCCTAAACAGGGGGCTGGAGTAGAAGACCTGCAAGGCCCCTTCCAACTCTGTTATTCTCTTAACTTCCACTGAGAAAGAAAGAACCTCAACACCAAGATAGAATAAAAATGCTGCGTTAACACACATCAATCCCGCAGCCCTTGCAGCATTTCTCCACACCTTAAAAAAAAATTGATATAATTTAGATCTGCGAGTTATATCTAAGAAGCGGTCACTATTGCCTGGAGAGCAGAATGAGAACAACAATATCTTTTTGATGTCTATCTAGACCTGAGCTTTGAGACCAGAAGCTAAATTTTTGGAATTTTTTAAAATCAAAAGAGGCAGAGACTTGGTGAACACTTAACAAAATAGACTTTAATTTAACTTCCAGCATGGAATGACAAATCAGGGGAAAAAAAAACTCCTGCCTGGCTGACGTACTTCCAAGTCTCTTACAATTAAAAATAAATAAATCTCTAATTTTCTAAAGTTTCTAAATTCTAAATAAAAAGTTTCTAATTAACCTTTCTGAGATAATCATCCTGGCCACCAAGTCCCTTGTGCTGTTTTGAGAAGACTTCCTTTCTTCTCTTTCTTGTTTCCTGACCCCGTGAATTCAGCTCCTAATGAAGGAATCGTGAGCATATGGCGTCTATTTTTATTTCTTCTCCGAAAGAGGTCCCATCAGGCCAGCAAAATAAATATAGATATGGAAGCCTACCCCCATGATAACCGAAGCCACCATTATCGTAATCTCTCCTCTCTACAGGTAGTTCTCAACTTACTACTTGTCTGGTTTCCAAATGAAATCCATTGAAGAAGAAAAGAGCAAATTCCCATCTTCCAAAACAAATTTCTTTTATTTAGGAAAGCATCAAATTGGCAAAGTCCATGGTAATTCCGGATCTGACACAACCCAGAATTACACCACATAATATTGGAAATTAGAAATGGCCCCCAAAAGTCACATTCCCCAATAGAAGTAAATCAACGTTGCCTGTTGTCATCAATCTCCACTCCAGGTCTCAGCAGGGTCAGCTTTTGTTCCCACGGGAAGAAGAACCACCTAGCCTAAACAACTCTCTCTATCTCCACTCCTCCCACCTTAGGAACATGGCAAGCCCGAAACCCTTTCCCCCCATAACCAGCAAAGAGAAAGAAAGTAAAGGGATATATACTAAGCCTAAATAAATTAGCTATGCATATGTCAATTTCGGGCTTGACCCTACTGCAATTGGGGCCCAGGTTGCTAAGCAAGACACTGAAGTGACTTTTCTCCCCTTTTTATGACTTCTCCTGACACAGTTGTTAAGGGAGTCACTGTGGGTCTTAGGCAGGGGTGAGTTGCTATGGGTTTGTCCCAGTTCAGGTGAACCGGTAGCTAATTTTATCATTTTTAAATACTGGTTCTCCGAACTGGTAAATCCCACCCCTGGGATTCAATATAGATTTGAAGCCTGAAATATTTTTTTATTAGAAATGGTACCTGAAGGTTGTAGTAAAGAAAAAACATACTTAATTATACATGTATTAACAGCAGCTAGAATTGTATTTGCTCAAAATTGGAAGTGATAAGATACCGATAGAGGGAAAAATAATTGAAACAATATTTGAATTTGCAGAAATGAATAGATTAACATTCTATTCTATTCTATTCTATTCCATTCCATTCCATTCCACTCCATATATTCTATTCTATTCTATTCTATTCTATTCTATTCTATTCTATTCTATTCTATTCCATTCCATTCCATTCCATTCCATTCCATTCTATTCCATTCCATATATTCTATTCTGTTCTGTTCTATTCTATTCTATTCTATTCTATTCTATTCTATTCTATATGGCTGTCCAATCTCTTCTTAAAAACCTTCAGTGATTCTTCTAAACCTGATTAATTGTTCTCACTGTCAGGAAATAAAACAAAGAAATAAATTCATCTATCTGCTGGAAATGCATTTGCTTAACACCTAACACAAAGATTATCTCCATTAGGTTCCAGGTAGCAGCTAAATTGCATAAATAAGTCAATAGTCTGGTCTGGGGGGTCAGCGCCCTTGAATGCCATCAGAAATTCCCTTGCCATCATTATCGATGAAGACTGGAGGATTCAGAGAAGCAGCAGCAACTCAGAGAAGCCTGGGGTAGTTAAAGCAAAACAACTCCACAGAAGTAGGAAAGAGGCTAATAAACCAACATCGTTCCATTAGCCGGAGGTCACATCAGAGTTACCTGCATGTCACTGGGTGATGTATTCCAAGGACCTGGGGTTATGTGAATGCCCCAAACATTTTTTAAACCAGCCACTCTGGAAAAATGCATCCAGCATTCAAACTTATCATCTTGTTATGTCCTGTGGTAATGCTCCTTCATATTGTAATTGTATGTGTGGTGTGTGTGTGTATGGACTGGACATCAACATTTATAATCCATCAACATTTACAAGTCAATAATTATTATTCCAATTCAGGATATGGTGCCGATACACATATTTATACTCTGTTTTCCAAATATACGACCTACCCTGAAAGTAAGTCCTAGCTTGATTTTTACATGTGCACTCAATATAAGCCCTATCCCCAAAATAAGCCCTATCCCCAAAATAAGCCCTATCCCCAAAATAAACCCTAATTTAGATCCCTGATTATCTGTTATCTGTCCTTCCAGCTCTATTCTTATTGAATTGAGTTGGATGCAAGGAAAGCCCATCGAGTGGGTACCCACCAAATCCCATTTTACAGATTACAGATAATCAGAGTTGGAAGGGACCTTGTAGGTCATCTAGTCCAACCCCGCCCAAGTGGGAGACCCTTCACCATTTCTGACAAATGGCAGTCCAGTGTCTTCTTGAAAGCCTTCAGTGATGAAGCTCCCACAACTTCTGAAGGCAACTTCTGCTCCATCGGTTGATTGTTCTCACTGTCAAAAAGTTTCTCCTTATTTCCAGGTTAAATCTCTCCTTCTTCAGTTTCCATCCATTCTTCCTTGCCTGGCCTCTGGGTGCTTTAGAAAATAGCTTGACCCCTTCCTCCTCCTCTCTGTGGCAGCCCCTCAAATATTGGAAAACTGCTATCCTGCCTCCCCTGGTCCTTCTCTTTACTAGACTAGCCAAGCACAGTTCCTGCAACTGTTCTTCGTATGTTTTTGGCCTCCAGTCCCCTCATCATCCTGGTTGCTCTTCTCTGCACTTTTTCTAGAGTCTCAACGTCTTTTTTATAGTTTGGTGACCAAAACTGGATGCAGTCCTTTAGGTGTGCTCTTACTAAGGCTTTACAGAGTGGTATTAGTACCTCACTTGATCTCGATTGTATCCGTCTGTGAATGAATGTGATGCGCTCCCTTGCAAGGAAGACTCTGCCAGGCAGAGAGGGGGGCCTGATGAGGGAAATAGGGAAGTGGGCTTCCAGAAATAGCATGGTGGAGGAACCACAAGCCCCATAGCAGTCATCCGGGTTGTGCTTAAGGCAGGTATGAGCACCTTGCCATCAATAATGAGAACTTCAGAGAAGCTGGAGGCTCTTCTTGAAAGGTTGATGTTCCTTGGAGGTTGGGGTTGGAAATACTGAGGGTCCCTGAACAAGGGAAGGGAGGGATGCGAAGAATCAATTATACATCTGAGTTTCTGGAGAGAACCCTGCAGTCGCTGACTGTAAAGGGTTCAGCTCAATATTTTTTTCCCATTGGAGCGTGTGTGTTTGTCCATTTGTCACCTTGGTGCTTTGTAGGGCTGGGGGCTTGGGATAGTGACTCTCATGGGGTCCTTGGTGAGCTTGGTTGTTTTCTTGCAGGTATATAGTTACCCAATTAGGGAAATAAAAGGAGGAGGAGGAGGAGGAGGAAGAGGAAGACGATGACTGTGGGGTCCTTGGTGCTCTCTGAGCTTGATTGTTTTCTTGCAGACGTTTCATGACCCAGCTAGGGAGCACCATCAGTGGTAGAAGGGAGTGGGGTTTCCTCCCTGATTAGATACAAATGGTTTACCATGTCATCCTACCAATAGATGAGAATATCTGTAGCTCAGGGTTGAATTGTGGGGTCCTTGGTGCTCTCTAAGCTTAATTGTTTTCTTATAGATGTTTCCTGACCCATCTAGGTGACATCATCAGTGATGGAAGGGAGTGGGGGTTTGTAGCACCAAGGAGCTACAGTTGTAGCCATTGAACTCCACCGTTCAATTGCCGAGCTACGAACATTGTCAAAAAATTATCAGTCGGTCAGAATAAAGCTGGAAGGGACCTTGGAGGTCTTCTAGTCCAACCCCCTACATTTCAGACCAGTGGCTGTCCAGTCTTTTCTTAACAGCTTCCAGCGATGAAGCACCTTACAGTTCTTGCATACCACGAAAGTTGGCGCAGTAGGCTTAATATAAATCCGCAGGTACGTCACTGTCAAAACACACGTTTCAAGGTTAAAGCAGAAGGCTTCTGATCAACCAATGTTATCTCCACAAAGTTCGCTTATCGAGGTCGCCGTGCCATCCTGGCTGAGGCCAATATTTCGAGAGAAGTCTGGTGATTTTGGAGCAGTCAACTTGAGAACATATTTATCCAACCCTCTCTGGAAATCGTGCTGCTTTATTTCCCCCCACCCTTTCTTTCTTTAGCCTGCAGCGATGTCTACAAGAAAGATGCCAGATTATTTAATTTAGAGCAATGACCCGTGGAAAGCCGATATGTGGCTGACATTTGGCTCTCCAGCCATTTGGGAGGCAGCCGCGCGTGAACAAAAACTTCACCTGAAAAGCACGAACTCAAAATCATGTTGTACTCAGGGACACCCAGCAACCCAACTGAACAGCTCGGAAGAGATGGCCAATAGATTTGGAAAGATAACATTTCTTGCCCCTAATCTGCAATTTTTTTTCTTTTAAACAAGTCCAGTTTAACCGCAAACTGCGACATTTTGGATAGAGTCGTGTAATGTTGAGGTATAAGATTTAAAAGCTGCCAGCTGCTGTAAGGCTGATGCAATGTAAGGCTGGTGAATTGAGGATGAATCTGTTGTGATTCACTGGCAGCCTGCGCAGACGGCAGCGAACCCTAACCCTTCTTTTTGTTCCTTCTTCCTCGTCCTTCCTTCCTTCTTTCTGGTCCTTCCTTCTTTCCCTCACCCCTTCTTTCCTTGTTTCCTTCCTTCAATCTTCCTTCTATCTTTCTTCCTTCCTTCCCCCCTTCTTCCCTTCTTTCTGTTCTTCTCTTTCTGATCCTTCCTTTCTTCCCTTCTTCCTTCCTTCCATCTTCCTTCCATCTTCTTTCTATCCTTCTTCCTTCCTTCCACCCTTCCCTTTGTTTCCATTCCCTTCCCTTCTTTCCTTGTTTTTGTTCCCTCTTTCCAGTCCTTCCTTCTTCCTTCCTTCCTTCCTTCCTTCCTTCATTCCATCTTCTTTCTATCTTTCTACCCCTTTGTTTCCATTCTCTTCCCTTCTTTAATTCTTTCTGTTCCCTCTTTCCAGTCCTTCCTTCTTTCTCTCTTTCCTTCCCTCCTTCCTTCCTTTCCATCTTTCTTCCTTCTTCTTTCTTTACTTCCTCCCTCCCTCCTTATCTTCCCTTCCCTTCTTTCCTTCTTTCTGTTCCTTCCTTCCATCCTTCCTTCCACATTCCTTTCCCTCCTCTCCCTTCCCTTTCTCCCTTTTTCATTCCAGATAGTAGCAACAGGCTTAGACCAAACTTCACCCCTTGTCTCCGAAGCCATTTCTCCGGGCTTCCTGTCTTGGGTGGGTGAGAAGCACCGATATTTCTCTTTCATTTTTTTCTTTTGCAAACGATCTGAAAGGCATCTTAATCTCTGACTTCGCCAACCGAACGGCCTCCAGAGATTTCCCTAGCTGGTTGTTTGGCTATGATGGAAGAAAAAAGTGAGGCTTGTTTAAAAGAGCAATTTTTGCCCAGAGGTGTTTCGATAAAATGGCATTTCTACCTGCCGTGTCAGAAATCGTGGCATTAATGGGCTAAATTTATTTCCAGCTCTCCCATGCCAGATTTGATAGGTGAACAGATTGAAGCTGTAAATTATAGTCTGAGCTCAGTCTATAGTGACTGATGTCTCCTTAATGGCATATATCAAATAAATTTCTGGTCCATGTGGCCCATTTCAAAAGGAAGCTCTCTTCCTACAAATCAGACAGTCCCAACTGGAGGGGAAAATACAAGTATAGGGATTTCAGAAGCAACTCTCCCCCCCCAAAAAAACCTGGGCTGATCATTTAAGTTCTCCTAAACAAGTCCGCTGGGCTCAATACTATGAGATTCAGGATAATGTCAGCATTCCAGTAACCCTCCATTCCACCCAATAACTCTGAGACAGACATCTTCTCAAAAGTTCCTTTTTATTTTGGATAGTAACTGGCACAACTGGGGAATCCAGAATCTGAAAGTTCCAGGCTTCCTTGCAATAAGTAAAACTACAAAATCCATCCCCTGCACCCATCAGCACATCACATGGCCCAATCACCATCCATCCCAAGTTCAGACTTCCTGTCACTTAGGTGCAAAACAACCTGACCTTGAATTAGAAAAAGAATGTTATTATGTCTAACTAGATGTACTCCAAGAAATTCCCCCCTCCCTCTTTCCCAGGCTCAGATGTGGCAGCGTGGGAGCATCTGATCTCAATATGACTTCCAAAGCTGACACTAAGGTGGGGCTGGGTGGAGACCAGGGAGGGGCTTCAATTTTTTTAGCAAAGGAATCTCAGTCCTAATGACTGGCTGGGTGGGCATGGCTGGGTGGTCATATGACTGGATGGGTGTGGCTAACTCGACATCACTTCTTTGCCCTAATTACCTAAAAAAAAGATATACCAAAAGTTGTTTATTATTTCGTGCATTTAATTCTTAAATAAAAGACTGGGTGAAACCAGGCTTAATAGCAGTGACTGTGAGAGGGATCTTGGAGTCTTAGTGGAGTTTCTGGTGAGTTACGTGATTCTTATTATTTGGGAATTAATCCCCTTGGAAGCTAGTGACTATGTTATCTGATTTTCTCAATGGCTCCGCTGAGTGGATTGTTTATCTAGCTTGCAACACTTTTACCAGGTGTGAATGCCCAGAAGTTCAATTAGGCCTATTAAGAGCTTTCCCTTGCTGCTTCTCTTTCTGAGATTATTGGGGGCTGTCTGAGCTCCACAGAGTCTTAGCTAGGGGCTCTCCTGAGCCCCTGTGAGTCCCCAGCAGCCCACCCCTGGAGACACTTCAAAAAGCTGCTTTGCCTTCTGCCTACATCCTTCGGAGCTTCTCAGAATTAACAAGAATTTTGTATTATATGCTAAATACCACATTACATCAATGAGTGAGGAATTCATGTATTCATTCATTCATTCATTTGATTTTTATCCCACTACTTTATAACTCAGAGTGGAGAATATGCATAATATTCTTTCCTGTTTTCCCCCAAACAACAACCCTGTGTGGTGGGTTGATCTGAGAGCAACATTAAGAGCCTTGGTGGTGTAGGCTGTTAATAGCCTAGCACTTAGCTCCAGCTGCCTGTAATTATTGCAGGCTCAAGGTTGACTCAGCCTTCCATCCTCTCGGGGTAGGTAAAATGAGGACCCAAGATTGTTGGGGGCAATAAGCTGACTTTGTAAAAATGCCGCTTAGTAATAAGCAGGCATATACAATGGAAGGAAGGCTATTGCTGAGCGCATTGGGTTGTATCCCAAAAACTGTAAGCCGCCCTGAGTCTCCGGAGAAGGGCGGCATATAAATATGAATTTAAAAAAACTAAATCAAAGTCACTCAGCTGGCTTTCATGCCTAAGGCAGGACTCTTCACTAGACTAGACATGCCCAGTTCCTCATATGTTTTAGCCTCCAGTCCTCTAATCATCTTTGTTGCTCTTCTCTGCACTCTTTCCAGGGTCTGTTCAGAGTTTTTGCAGTGTAAATTCTGTGCCAGAAAAGTAAACACAGATGGCTGAGGTTTCATTTAACTTCTTTATAAACACAAGTAAATTTTACAATACCAGTTGTAGATTTCTTCAACATGGAGCAAACTCAAACAGAAGCAGACATGTTACAGGCAACTCAACTTCAGCAGACAAGCAAGCAAGTTAATTTCTCTTTCACTTTTAGAGCTGAGCACAGAACAGAGATAAACCTTGCCCAGATTCCCTCTTTAAGTTTCAGCCCTCAGTTCAGTTCTCATTGGCTGACTTTGTTACTAAGCACTATTCCAGTTCATGAATATACTCTGACAGGGTCTTGACCTCTTTTTTTATATCATGGTGACCAAAACTGGATGCAGTATTCCAAGGAATTTCAGAGTCCAAAAGACCCTGAGGATGCCAGAAGCTTCAAATTGTTTTGGTACATTTTGGAGCCGAGACCGAGTGACTTAAGAATAGGTCCAAATACCATTTTTGCATAGCTTTCCAGGGAAGATTCATGTTGGCAGTGATCTCTCAACGTGCTTTCCATGTCTGCAGCACATAGCCCACCCTGATTGACAGCGATTTCCTACTCCTGACCTGATCCCTGATTAATTTTCCTCTTAGAAGGAGCCCACCTTAGGCAGGAAAATAAAAAAGAATCCGGAGAAAGTGTAGATCAGGGTGAATGGAATTTCAAAGGGAGATGAATATTCATTCTTTAAGGTTCTCTGTCAGAAACATGGAGTCTCTCTTTCTCTTTTCTCTCTCTCTCTCCTCTCTTTCTCTCTTTTCTTGCTCTCTGTCCTTTCTTTCTCTCTCTCCCTCTCTCTCCCTCTCCTCCCTCCCCCTGTCTTTTCTCTCTCTCCTCTCTCCCTCTCTCTCCCACTTCATGCAAAAAGGAGCCGTCACTGGAAATTCACATGAATGTTTTCATGTGGGACGGCAGGAAAGATGCAGCCTTTTTATGGGGATTTTAAGTGCCAGACTCCTATTGCTATTCGGATGGTAGCGACTTTGGGTTTAGCTTTTATTTAGTTCACTCGGTGGAAACGTTGCCAAACGGCATAAAGGTTGGCATGTGGTGGTGTAAAAGCAGGGGGAAGGAAGGAAGGGAAGAAAGGAGGGAGGGAAGAAGTGAGGAAGGAAGGAGAATGAGAAGAAAGGGAAGGGAAGAAGGAAAAAGGGAAAGAAAAAGGAAGGAAAATAATGGATTGAAGGAAAGAAACGGAAGGAAGGAAGGAAGGAAGGAAGGAAGGAAGGAAGGAAGGAAGGAAGGAGAAAGAGAAGAAAGGGAAGGGGAAAGGAGAAAGAAAAAGGAAGTGGGAAAGAAGAAAAGACAAAAGCAAAGATTGGTTAGGAAACAGAACACAGGGAAGGAAGGAAGAAGGAGGAGGGAGGGAGGAGGGAAGCAGAGGTGATATTCAGCAGGTTCTGACCAGTTCTGGAGAACCGGTAGCAGGAAATTTTGAGTAGTTCAGAGAACCGCCAATCCCACCTCTGACTGGCTCCGCCCCCATCTATTGTCTGCCTCCCGAGTCCCAGTGATCGGCTGGATCTTCTTTGGTTGCCCTGCACAGGAGAATAGAGCTGGAAAGCAAGTTAGTGGGATGGGAAGGGAATGGGGATTTCACAGTATCCTTCCTCTGACATGCCCACCCAGCCACACCCACCAAGCCATGCCATGCCCACAGAACTGGTAGTAAAAAAAAAATTTGAATCCCACCACTGGAGGGAAGGAAAAAGAAAGGAGGGAAAGAAGGAAGGAAAGAAGGAAGGAAGGAGAAAGGAAAGGAAAGGTAAAAAGGAAGGAAGGAAGGAAGGAAAGGAAGGAAGGAAGGAAGGAAGGAAGGAAGGAAGGAAGGAAGGAAGGAAGGAAGGAAAGGAAGGAAGAGAATGGGTCAAAGATCTAATAAATACATTCACCAAGCATACCGAACCGAGTGTTAACCTTCATCTTACTGTCATCTTAGAGTGGTGATGGGGCCCTAACTAGACCCACCGGATTAATTTCAGGTTCATTAGAATCTCCCAACTCCAAAAATGAGCTGATTAAAATAACTGGGTTAAGCCCCACAAACACACCCGTACTTGAAGAGGTGAAGATCTGCTGGAATTTCTCGTAATTAAGATGAGTAGTGTGCTGAATTAATTCCACAAATGCCACGGATGAGAAATGTGTGTGTGTGTGTGTGTGTGTGTGTGTGTTTTAAGGGGTGGTGCTCTAGTGTGGAATTAGGATAAGGGGTTTCATCTCAAGGGCTCTAATTAGCAGGTATGCAGGTCGCTTTGTCCAGATATTAAAAAAAAAGATGTTGAGACCCTAGAAAGAAGGCCGAGAAGAGCAACCAAGATGATGATGAGGGGGCTGGAGGTTAAAACATATGAAGAACGGTTGCTGGAACTGGGTATGTCTAGTTTGATGAAAAAGAAGGGCGGGACATGATAGCGGTCTTCCAATATTTGAGGGGCTGCCCCAAAGAAATGGGGGTCAACCTGTTTTCTAAAGCATTACAAGGCAGGACAAGAAACAATGCATGGAAGCTAACCAAGGAGAGAAACAATCTAGAAGTAAAGAGAGATAATTTCCTGAGTGGAACAGCTTCCTTCCAGAAGTTGTGGGTGCTTCATCACTGGAGGTTTATAAGAAGAGATTGGACAATAATTTGTCTGAAAATGACATAAGGTCTCCTGCTTAAGCAAGGGGTTGGACTAGAAGACCTCCAAGGTCCCTTCTGGCTCTATTATTCTGTTAAGGCCTAAAGCAGGATGTGAGTCTTGCAGTCTGCATTCAGAAGGAACATCTCAGTTGCCTCTCAATCAGTGGTGGGATTCAAAACATTCTACTACCGGTTCTGTGGGCGTGGCTTGGTGGGCGTGGCATGGCGTGGCTTGGTGGGCATGGCAGGGGAAGGATACTGCACAATCCCATTCCCTCCCACCCCACTAACCTGCTTTCCAGCTCCATTCTCCTGTGCAGGGCAACCAAAGAAGACCCAGCTGATCTGCTGGGACTTAATGGGAGGCAGAGAATAGAATGCCAGTCAGAGGTGGATTGCGGTCTCTCCAACTACTCAAAATTTCCTGCTACCGGTTCTCCAGAACTGGTCAGAACCTGCTGAAGACCACCTTGCTTTCCTTTTCCTCCTTCCTTCCTTCCTTTTCTGTTTCCTAACCATTTGCTTTTGTCTTTTCTTCCCCTTCCTTTTTCTTTTCTCCTTTTCTCCTTTTTCTTCTTTTTTTCCTTCCTTCTTCTTCTTCCTTTTGTCTTTTCCTCATCCATATTTTTCCTTCCTTTTCTTCCTTTCCTTCTCCTTCCTTTTTTTTCCTTCTTTCCTTCTCCTTTTCTTTCCTTCCTTCCTTTTCTTCTTTTTACCACCACATGCCAACCTTTATGTTGCAGCGTTTTTGAGTGAACTAAATAAAAGCTAAACCCAAAGTCTCTAACATCTGAATAGCAATAAGAGTCTGGCACTTAAAATCCCTATAAAAAGGCTGTGTTAATCTGGACGCCTGCTTGTCAAAAATCACTTGTGGCTTTGACGCATCTCAATGCGCCAAAGACCTGATACATTTGCACAAGGAGACTCTTCCTGCTGCCATTCCACCTTTTGTGTCACTCAATAGTTCATCCCTGTCCTCCCCCCCCCGCAAAAAAAGAGCCCAGTCAGTCCGTAAGTTTGCCAATGTGCCCGATCTTAATACATACACACACACACACACACACACACACAGGCAGAATTTTACATATCAATTCTCCAGGACTCAGAACTTCAAAAGAAATCGGGATAATCGCAGCAGAAGATAGGAAAGATCAAATGGAATATCTTTTAAGCAGATCTGAGCTGATTAATTTTCATCCAGGGTTAGCGCAGCCACTTCTTAGTCTTTTCCTTCCCTCCCGCCACCTTGACTTTCTTTAAAAAGAAAAGAAAAAAAAAGGGAAACTTTCGTGGCTTTGATCTGTTTGGACGTCTTTTTTTTTTTTTTTCCGCAGCTCCTGTTTCAAACAAAAATCTGTTTAAAAATCTTCTCTCTCCTTTTTTTTCTTCTCTCTCTCCCTTCCTTCCGCCACCCTCATTCCTGAGAAATAAAATGAAAAAATCATGCTCTCTTCTGATAAAGGAGAATATTTGTAGCTGAAAGTTGAAATGAAGGATCCTCGGGGTTCACTGAGCTTGGTTGTTTTCCTGCAGACATTTCATTACCCAGCTAGGCAACATCATCAGTGCTGGAAGGGAATGGGGTTTGCAGGGAGGAGGAGGAGGAGGAGGAGGAGGAAGGCAACTGTGGAGTCTTTGATGCTCTCTGAGCTTGGTGGTTTTCTTGCAGATGTTTCATGACCCAAAGTAGGGAACATCATAAGTTTTGTGAGGGTTCAGGAGCAAATCTTAGTCCATCTTTCTTTCTTCTTATTCTGGGGCAGAAATATCCTTTGAGTACTATTGATTCTCATGTGATTTGGTCATCCATCTGTCAGTCCGTCCATCCATCCATCCTTCCCGCCTTCCATCCCAACAGAGATAATGCTATAGTTCCTTGCTATGCATCCTATCTTCCGTTTTGTCTTACAAATTATTTTGTTTCGCTTTTTATTATTCCCTCATAAGCTGTTTCCAATAGCATTTTTTTTAAACTTCCTAAGCCTAGGGGGTGACATAATAGAAATATCTAAGGGGCTGCCACAAAGAAGAGGAGTCAACCAATCTTCCAACGTAGGACGAGAAGCAATCAAAGAGAGAAGCAATCTAGAACTTAGGAGACATTTCCTGACAGTGAGAACAATTAATCAGTGCAACAAGTTGCCTCCAGAAGTTGTAAATGTTCCAACACTGGAAGTTTTTAAGAAGAGATTGGAGAACCACTTGTCTGAAATAGTGTAGGGTTTCCTGCCTGAGCAGGGGGCTGGACTAGAAGACCTCCAAGGTCCCTTCCAACTCTCTTCGCATTAACTCTCTTCAGTGCGCTCATCCCAAATGCCCCGCGTCCTGTCTTTCATCTTCCTTGGAATAGCTGAGCAGGCTTTTCACAGCCCATCAGCAAAGAAACTTCAGGGTTGAAGAGGTTAACCTAATAAGGAGCCTGCTGCTCTCTTGGCTTGACAGGTTTGGTCTCCTTCGCGGGAGTTAAATAGGAAGCGAGCCCAGCCGCCTTATTGCTATCATGGTGGCATGATGTGGCATTAAAGGAGTTTAGGGTTTCAAATTGAATGTCAAATATAATATCGTAGGGGAAGGTGAGGAGCGGGCCACCACAGCTTCGCTGACTCTGTTTATGAGACCTGCCCAAGAGGCTGTAGAAGAAGTCAGGGCATTAGCTGTCCAGCCACACCGTAAGCTTTCTTTGGCTGCGCGTTTGCTGACTGGTCCGATTCAAGGTGCTGGTTTTAACATTTAAAGTCCTTTATGGAATGGAATCGGATCATTGGTCAGGCTCCAAGAACCAAGAATAACAACACATGGAGTTAGCTCTGAGTAAGAACTACTCTTACTCACTCCCCCATCCCACACAGACAGGCAAGACACCGGAATATCGTGAGAATTTGCAGCATAAATTCAAATCCAGAAAGCGCACACAGTTGACTGATTTAGCAGGATTCGCTAACTTCTTTATATACAGAATAACATATTGAAGTAAAGTTTACAATACCAGTAGTTTCTTCCAACATAATATAAGCAAAATACAAACAGCAACTCAGGAGCTCAGAACAGATTACTTTCAGTTTAGATTAGCAGGCAAGCAAGTTAGTTTCACCTTTGAGGTGAGCACAGAACAGAGATAAACCGGGCCCAGACTCTCTCACTGTTCAGAATGAAATTTGCTCTTCTTTCCTCTGTGTGACAGGAACTTCAGCAACGCTAAAAGCTCAATTGCCTGTTTAGTTTAGTGACTGTCTAAGAGAGTCTTCAGACTCGCCATCAATCAGCCAGATAATTTTCCATCTCATCAGTTATGCAAATTAAATCTCTCTCACTCACTCTCTCAGACACACACACCCAAACACAACTGTGTTGCAAGAACACAAGAGGTTTGGCCCCAGTCCCTGAAAGCCAGACGTTACCTTCTTCCCCACACTCTGATGAGTGCTAAAAATGCTGAGAAAATACGGCACAATCTTTGTGTTGGGGAGAGAATGTAGACAGATTGTCAAGCTTCTTCTAAGCCTGCAGAGATAATCCTTGAGTTATGACCACTGTGAGAAGAAGTATCCATCTGGTTCAGTTCCAAGCTGGGAGAAAGACACTGGAAACATGGAGGCTGATTGGAAAGATGGTTTATTGATGAAGCAGAACCACATGAGTTTGTGATTCTGGGCAGCTGACCACATGAAGTTGAGAGGGAGGTGTTATACCTTTGTCAGCATTGGAAGCCATATTTACTTAGAAGCTTCGACACTGCCACATCTTAGTGCCTTAGTGGAATTTGGGAAGGGGGATTTCTTAGAGAGGTAGAAGTTTAGACATAACAACATTCTTCTCATAAAGTCAAGGACAAGTTACCGTGCACCTGGAAAGGATGGGTTGGAGGAATATCTCCAGTTGGGATGATGGGTGATTGGGCCATGTGATGGATTGGTGGATGCAGGGGATGATGGGTTTTGATTTTTAATTATGCAAGGAAAACCCAGAACTCTCAGATTTGGGTTTTCCCAGATGTGCCAACTCTAATAAATTGGCTGTCAGGATTGCGGCAGTGGCCCCAATTAAATCATGAGCTTCGAGCCAAGCTTCAAAACTTTGAGAAACTGATTGTCTCAGAGTTTATTGGTTTGGAGTTTGTTAGTTGGAATGCTGACAACCTTCTTTGGGCTTTGCACTTGAGCTTCCTGTTCCTATGCAAGAACATGTATTGTGATGACCCAGGGCGTGACACAAAAAATAACCAAGTCACAAAAATAGAAGAAAGTCCCTTTAATGCCTCCAACTTGACCCCATTGTCCAATTATCCTTGGCTGGATATCAAACTCTTAAACAAAACAGTTGGAAGTAAATGCACTCCACAAAGTAAAGTTAATCTGAAATAAAAAACCCAACACACCACACTGAAGGAATTACTATGCCAGGCAAGGATGATTAATTGCAGACTTCTACCCGATAATGCAGCAACCACAGTTGGGAGGGGTTATGTAAGGGTCATAGCTGGCTCCATAGGCAAAAGCAGAAATGCAAATCCTAGGTATTTGCCTGAGCTAATTTTGTCAACCTTTTGTTTGTTGCTTATCTGAGTTTCTGTCTTGATGCAGTCTTTCTGAATGGATTGGCAAATCTGCATTTCTAAAAGCTGGCCTCCAGGGTTTCTGCTTGAGGCAGGGAGATTGGGGCTGGTTTCTGTCTCCCTTAAGATTTTTTTTTCATTTCTCATTGAGAAATATTTCATTCTTCTGGGGAGGGAAGAATGATTCATACACCACAATGGAGCCTAACAAGTTGACAAGTGAGACAGCTGTGAAGTGAGTTTTGCCCCCTTTCTTGACCCAGCTGTTAAGTGGATCACTGCAGTTGTTAATTTAACCCCGTGCAATAAATTTACATCAGAGTCTAGCCGATTGATGGACACGGGTTTCGTAATTTGCTTGACAAAATGTTGCTAAGAATCCAAATTTGTCATCCAGAATTTAGAAAATGGAAGAAGCTTCAATCATGCGGGCTTCATATTTATTTTGGATCACGCCTTCATTTGTGGGGTAATTATTCTAGTATTTATACATGGGTTTCAATCCTGATTACCCAACAGGATAGAAGACTAATTGCACAAAATCAGTTAAGATAAAATTTGCTGTATTTGCAAAGAATCCAAATTTGTCATCCAGGATTAAAAATGGGCAGGGTTCCAATCATGCCATCTTGATATTGACTTTGGGCCACACCCTCATTTGTGGGGTAATTATTCTACTGTTTGCACATGTTTATGGAGATCCTCAGTCATCCAGGTCATGATTGCCCAAAGGTGTGGGGTTTCAAGAAGCAATTGGACTCTTTGAAGACATTTTGCCTCTCATCCAAGAAGGTTCTCCAGCTCTGAAGTCCAGTTGCCTCTTGAAGAAAAAGCACCTTTGGGATTTGCACATGGGTTTTTTTTCAGTCATGATTACCCAACAGGATATAAGACTAATTGCAAAAATCAGTTAAGACAGAATTTACCCTATTTGCAAAGAATCCAAATTTGTTGTCCAGGATTAAAAATGGGCGGAACTTCAATCACTGCCTTGGTATCAATTTTGGGCCACGCCCTTGTTTGTAGGGTAATTATTCTAGTATTTGCACTTTCCCACCCCAATCTTGATTTCCCAACAGGATATGAGTAATTGCACAAAGTTAAAGACAGAATTTACAGTATTTATTTATTTATTATTTATTTATTTATTTTGTCAATCGCTTACAAGGATAAACATAGTTGTGAATACATGAAATGAATACATATAAGAAAAATAAAAGAAACAATAGGACAGGGGCGGTGAGCACGTTGGTGCCTATTGCGCCCTACAGACAATGCTTTATGCAACAATGAAGTATTTACTTCACCATTCCTTTCTTCTGGGTTTTTTTTCCATTCTGCAATGTTGGGACATTTCCTTTGAGTCTTAACTTGGATCCATCCTGGTTGAGATGGCCAAAAGGGAACAGCTGGTGCCTGCTGTAGCTGTGTGGAATGGCAGCCTAGCTTTTTCAACAGAGAATTTGATTCTCCTGTTGTTGTAGGTAGACAGATACAAATTAACACAGTTGGAGGACTTGTGAGTCATCTAGTCAATCCCTCTGCCAAGCTGAGTCCCTATACCATTTCTGACAAATGGCAGTCCAGTCTCTTCTTGAAAGCCTCCAGGGATGAGCTCCACAACTTCTGAAGGCAACTTCTGTTCCATGGGTTGATTGTTCTCACTGTCAGAAAGTTTCTCCTTATTTCTAGTTTGAATCTCTGCTTGGTCAGTTTACATCCATTGTTCCTTGTCTGGCTTTGGGTGCCTTGGAAAAAAAGCTGACCTCCTCTCTGTGGCAGCCCCTCAAATACTGGAACACTGCTATCATGACCTAGACTTATGACTAGGGGTGGGATTCAAATTTTTAACAACCAGTTCTGTGGGGCTTGCAGGTGGTGGGCATGGCTTGGTGGTCATGTGACTGGGTGGACATGGCTTGGTGGTCATGTTATTGGCTGGGTGTGGCCAACTCAATATCACTCACATCGAGGCACGCATCTCCTCGCCTGGCTTCTCATGACTGTGGGGATGCTGCAACAGTTGTAAGTGTGAAAAATGGTCATAAGTCACTTTTTCAGTGCCATTGTAACTTTGAATGGTCACTCCACACAAGCAAAGTACCAGCAAAGGAGGGGAAAAAACTCCAGAGACGTTCCTGAGACAGGAAGTCTAGTCCTGCCAAGAATGTAATAAGGGTTAAAGGAGAGGCAGTTTCTGTAAGCAACACCAGAATGTTTCCTTCCTGCCTTCCTTACAGGATTAGGCCAGTAATTTCTTCTAACAACCGGTTCTCCGAACTGCTTAGAATGTTAACAACTGGTTCTAGCGAATAGGTGCGAACTGGTAGAATCCCACTCCT